>JARHVA010003088.1:1565000-1857500 GCA_037957365.1 Torreya grandis
TTTAATCTGATAGTTTTAATTTATATAATTTAGCATAGTTCCCCCAAAATTTGTAATGTCTCTCGTTTGTCACTAATTTCTCTAAATTCATAAGTTGGCTTAGTTTTGTCAAAATTGGCATAATTTTAATCTATTTTAACTAATTTCCCCAAGTTTCACTTTTTTTTTTAATTTCTCATAGCTTTTCCTATTTTTCACAAGTTTTATAAAGTTTGGCCTAATTTTAGTCTAACTTTGCTCTGATTTTCTTGATTTACTCTAATTTCTATAATTTGACATAATCCCACAATTTTTAAAAATTTCCCCATTTGTCACTTATTTCCTAATTTATTAAGTTTAGCATAATTTTATCAAATTGAACCAAATTTTATTAAATTTGGCCTTTTTTAACTCTAATTTTCCAAAATTTCACTAATTTTTATAATTATATCTATTTTTCCCTATTTATCACTAATTTTCCTAAATTCATAAATTTGATCTAATTTACCCAAGTTTTACTAAATTTTTCTACAATTTCCTTCTCTATTGACATTTTTATTAATTTATTTTATGAATGTGTGACTAATTTTTCCAATTGAATTTAATTTTACCACATTGGCTATAATTTTACACTTATTTTCAAAACATAAATATTATAATTCCCCTAATTTCACCATGCCTTTCATTAATTTATGTAATTCATAAATTTCACTTATTTATTATAATTTTCACTCAATAATATACATTATAAACAATAATATATTATATCCTCTAAATTAGTCATTTAGTACTATGTAACTAGAAAAAATACAAAGGAAATAATAAATGTACAAATTTTCCACCAAAAATGGCATGCTACTAGTCTTTTTACTTCTCACTCTCTCTCTCTCTTTATCCTCTCTAAAATTGAAAATGACACTTATTTAATGAAAATGAAACTTACAAATGGTTATATAAGAGTTTGACATGAATCGACACCAAAAAAAGGTGATCTAAAGGTGGCACATATGTGGTGTAATTTGTGTTACTATTTTATGCCACATTTGCCCCATGTCTCTGTCGTAATTTCCTTTGATCATAGAAAAGAAACCCAAATCATGTAACAACATGAAGTTGACCTAATTTATGGTATGAATTACACTTCATGTAGTAGTGTTTCACCCCTTCCTTTGAATCTAGTTTTTAGATTTGCTTCTTACATTATGATTTCATTTTCATTACATGTACTTGGACTGATTAGTATCATGATTCAAATGAAGGATAACATGCAAAAATATGAATGTTTCAAATGAAGAAAGCCTTAATAAATACATTATTCAGTCTTTAAAAGAAACTATGTTTATGGTTAAATATGCAAATGTTTCAAGTGTATATTCCTCTAGGGTTTGTGATGACATGCCTTCATATTCCCAACCCATGAGGAATAGTGTACCCATAGTAACCATTAATGGAAATATTCAACCACTAAATGAACTCCTTAATAATCTTATCATACTTTCACAATAGGTTATAATCATAAACCATGTTGTAGGTACTATATGCACCCAATTTTTTCATGGTACAACATTTCAAGAAAATATGATGATGATGCAAGGATGTCAATTAAGACATGCTTAGACCTAGTCATATTCCCACTTTATATCTTTTACACCCCTTATTTTTCTTTATTATTTTTTTTGAGTTTTATTTTATTGATTTTTTCCCTTATTTTTAAACCTTCCCATGACATAGTGAAATTGCCAGGATGGTTCACATCATCATTGTAGCAGTTTTGTAAATTGCCTTGAAGGTTGTAAAACTGACCTGATGCTCACAAAACTACCCCAAATGTTTTATGGAACTACCATAGTGTTTTGACAACTGTCACCTACATAAAGTGGTAGTTTTGCCACTATATAATGTATTTTTTACATGACTCCCAAAACATACATTTTGATGTATTTTCCATGATTCTTATTGCATTCTTAGCACTTTTTATTGCAATCACCCTCCTAATATCTGAGTAAAATCTCAATTAAATTCAAGACAAATTTATTCATTCTAAGTTAACTCTACAAATATCTCAGTCAAACTTCAATTAACTCCTATACTCAATCTCTTTTTCTTCCTTACAAGTAATTCACTTTTCCTAGAATTTTAAAACTAAAAATTGCACAAAGATTTGAGTGTAAAAGTTTTAGAGAGCCGCATTCTACATTTTTTTCTTCTTGAATAACATAATCATAGGTTTTTATAGTAATATTTTGGTCATCACACATAATGGATAAATGAGCTTAGTAGCTTGCAACCAATATTTTAATGTTCATGATCAACCAACCACTGTTTAGGTGTTTTACACCTTCAATTTGTGTCGGTGCTTCCATTTTATTTTTGTTCCCTCTTATTGAAGAAGTTATAAGGTATTTCATTGACATTCACATAGAGATAAAAACTTGATGATAGATAGATCTTCTTAAATTATTCTTCTCCATCTAGCTTTTGCCATGGATCAGGTTGGAGGATTTATTTTGTTAATTAATTTTTATTAATATATTATAATTTCTTGTTTTAAATATATTACATTTCATTCAAAATAATATTCATAAAATTTTCAAAAAAATAAATCTCTCTCTCATCCTATTTGCATTGAAAAAGTCATTCAATAGTTCATAGTTGCATCCACATATAATTTATTCAAAAGAACAACAGTTTAAATTTTTGATCAAAGGTAGATAAAAAATATTTCCATTTATATAAATAAGAAAAAAATTCCAAATTTTATGTAATATCACAAACAAATCACACACACAACACCAAATAGCAACTTGAATGCACAAGACTAAAAAACCCAACAATAAACTTACATGGAACATTGTTTTTACCTTATTGCATAATCAAAAGTAATAATTCAAATAAAGAAATATAATTTTAGATCAATATTTATATAATTTCACATCATGTTCATTTGTATACATATTAATATAAAAATAAAAATAAATAACTTGCAATTAGTCATTGTGCGCACAAACTAGATATTTAAATACATAAATTGTATTGCATATACAAGAAATTGTAATTGTAGTTTTTTTTTGCATAGATAGGATTTAAAGAATTTACTATATTATAATTTCACTCATATAAAAATATTAAACAAAAAAAATCATCCTTAATAAACATAGACAATTTTTTGCATTCTTTTTAAATAAGAAAAGAATAAAAATCAGCACTTGCATTATTTGATTTAAATTCAATTTTTTATATTATTTGCATACATAAAATTTATTTAAAAAAAATGAAAAATATTTCATTTCATTTAATTTTAATTTTTAAATTTCATAAATATCTTATTTTATTTTCATTTTAAAAAAGCCTTGTTAAGATAGAAACAGGTCCATCAAAACTTTGCTAAACAAATCATTTTCAATTTCCAAATCATCAAGTACAAATTTAGAAAATGAAAATTAAAAAATATAAATGATTTAAAACCAACCAAATAAAACAAATAAACAATGATTTTAAATTTCAAAACAAATGTTGCTTCACTCTTGAATAACACTTCTAGAATGAGCTCATCTCCACAAAGTAGGATTGTTTCCTAGAGTACCAATTCCCATACCAATGAATAACCTACAAAGTGATATTGATCCCAAGCTTAGAATTCACATATATCCATCCAACCCTCTACTTAACATCATAATTAGTCAACTAAATTATCTTTTTGACTAGACCAATTGAAATGACCTTAACCAACAAGGCAAGTACACTTTCTAGTTTACCATTCCAACAACCTAAAAAATTGATTATTTCTTCTTAATTTTTGGGTCTTACTTCATCATATTTGATTTAATTTGAATATGGAATTATTAAATAAATACAAACATGAAAGATTTATTCATATCCTTAGAGTCCTTCAACCCAACTTCACCCAATTCCTAGTACCTAATGTTGACCAAGAGCTTCATTACCTTGTTCTCATCCATTTCAAAGGTTATTAAACAAATATCCCATCTCAATTCACCCCCATAAATGAGTAATCATATACACCTAAAATATTTTATAATAGGCATTGATATCCTTTTCTATATACTTCTCAAAATCCCATACTAATAGTTTTACCTAACCAACTAGCCTTTCCCCACTCAACCAAGTTGACCAAATCAAACAAACCCATAGACCACTCATCACATCATCATCTTCATTAACTATCTTGGCTAGACCTCAGGAAGTTGAGTACACTAAGGTTAGCATGTCTCTTTCCAAGTGTACAAGTACCTTGAAACAAAGAGTACATCATCTTTCCCTAAAGAGAAAAACATATTACACTTGGGTTGATTTTAATACTATACATGGAAATCCCATAGTGCATTTCATTCTTAAATCACCATTGCCTTGTGATTTTAGAATTCATATATTTTATTTATTTTATGGGAGTGATGAACCTCATTTTCACCTTGAGAATTTTATGGCTTATATTGAGAAATATAGTACTAATGAGATATTTTTTATTAAAGCATTCCCTAGAATCCTAAATAATCAAGCTTTAGGTTGGTTTCATCTTGTTCCTAGTGAATCTTTAGAGTCCTATATTAAGTTGGAAGAAGCATTTTTAGTATAATATATTCAAAATAAGGGACCAAAGGTTCTATTTGAGAATCTTCCCTTCCTTAACTAAGGAAAAACTAAACTTGTTAAAGATTACGTATTATGATTCAAGGTTTGTAATCATTAATTTATTTATCGACCAATATAATTAGAAAAATAGTACATTTTTTGTAGGGGCCTTATATTTCCTTAAAGACAAATTGCTTTATCATACTTATACCTCTTTCAAATATATTTTTTATGAGCTTATCTCATTATAAAATGAGTTTGCATATTAGCAAGAAGTTAACCATGTTAAAATCACTCTTATTTATAGATTTTAAATTAAAAACCAAAAGTTTGATTTCATATCCATCATGGGTCAATAAACAAAATGAATTAGAAACTAATAATAAAATTTTCATTAGAATAATGTGAGCTCCCAAAGCTTAATTATTCTCTAAGTATACTTATCAAAAACATGCTACACAATAAATTTATCACATTACCCCCAATTCATCCTTCATAAAATTAAACTACTTCACATAGGGATAAATAATATTGTTCTTATCATAGAATTCACAGAATTCAACAAATCAATGTCAAGCTTTGAAAGATATAATTCTTAGCCTTATTGATGAGGTCTATATTGAAATTGTATCACATCCTAATGACATTACTTTATCTCCTATGTAATATGAACCCTTGAAATAAAATATGAATTTAACTACATAAAGGGAACCCACTTCAAAATTTATCTTATCACTCACTCTAGTGTGTTTTGCATTTGCTACACAAGAATAACTTATTTTACAAGAGATGTCATTGCTACCTAATAATAACTTATTCCACTAGAGATGTCATTTCTTATGTAAGAAGAACTTATTCCAAAAGAGATGTCCTTACCAATATAGGAAGACCCTATTATAAGTATACCATATGTTACCAATTGATCACATATAATAAGTTTAACTATAAAACAAATGCATATGCTTGCACTCCAAGCAAATATTACAAAAAATGATAATTATAATGCATGAGAAACAAATTATAATTTAACTTTGAAACATTTAATACTTAGTCAATCCATATATGGAAAATTATTAAGTAATATTTTAGTGGATAACTCTTGTGAAGTCAACATATGTAGTCTTACCTTGATAAAAAAAAACTTTGACATAACATTGATCATTTAAATAAAACTAATTCAAACCTAACACTTACAATGGCATCAATTAAATTACTAGTAGTACTTGGTCACAAATATTGCATTATTACATTCCATGTTGATGTTAATTTAGGCCAATACAATACTATATTAAGAATTCATGGATAAGAGTAATGAATGCAATGCTTGATATGAACCATGATTACATCAATTTTGATTTCAAAGGAAAACTATTGAATATTTATGATGTGAGTTAAATTAAGATGAAAATTATGATTCGAATGATAAGTATAAGATGATAGGATCAAAATAGGATGTCATTAAATACAATAAATACTCACCAATTAGTCATGAGGGTTTTTTAAATACAATTAGACCTATATTACCCAATGATCAAGATAGCATAATCTACATAATTAGAGACGCTCACTACCTTTTTTAATGGGATTCATTTCATACATCTTATGACATTTATTTTACTCTATTTTTTCTTGTTTTTCCATTTCATTTAGTTTTGGTACACCTTGTCATCTACTTGAGAGTTTTATCACATCTCTAAAGTTCCACAATAAGACATATTTATAGTTTCAACTCTTCCTTATTTGAAGTAATCATCAGAATTATATCTCATCATTTGTGATGATATTATTAAATGTGATCTAGGGTTTATTTATTTATTGCATGCCTATTATGACACTTAGTTTCTCATATCTATACAATGTTGACTATGATATTATACACAATGTTGGAAAAATATTTGGCACTAAGGCAAAATGAATGTATTTAAAACAATGAGAGGACAAAAGTCCCTCCTCTATTATGAGAGGAGGTTCTCTTATTTGAAAGTAAAAAATACTAGAAACAATTTTTTTATAATATGCATAGTTAAAATTATATGGGGGATTCATTTCTTTCAAATCTCAAAATAAAAATAAAAACAAAGGAATTATGAAGGGACATGCACAAATAAGCAAACTAAAATTCGATCCTTGCATGATATAAATTTAATAATTTGAATATAGATAATTCAATCTAAAAAAAATGTAGTATAAGAAAGATAATATAGACATACATTAAACATAAGAGTAAACCATATCAATTTAGAGATTCTAAGACACAAAGTTCTATAGAATAATTCATAATTTCCAATTAGAAATGAACACAAAGTTTTATTTCCTCGTGCTTTCAACCAATTTTATTTCAAGTATCAAATAGTTTGATTATAATGGTCATCTCAATTATTTATAATTTTGAAGAGAATGAGGCTGACCTTTGAAATCTTCTAATTGTTCTTTTCAAGATCACTATTCTAATTCTGTATTCACATTTCATTTTTTAATAAAGTGACTTGAATACTACAAAATGATAATACATTTGTACTTTATAGACATTAAAAAGGTGATATATATGAAAAATATAATAAAGTGAATAACACATCCCTTTAAATATATTTCACTAGAGAGGGATCTTTGACTGGTGGTCCCATTTTTTATAATCTTTATTGACTTACAACCTTACTTTTTTTCTTAAAATAATTTGAGTGTCTTGAAATTATTTATAACTTCCACTATGAGATATCCTTTCAAAAGCACTATATTTATACAAAAAATAAGCCATTTATTAGTAATCATAATCATGATGTTGGGAGTTTTCAAAGAACTCTGATAGCCTTTTATTTAATTATTTCAAAGCAACATTGGTTTTTTAGAGCTTACTCATTACGATTATGCTAAAATCATCTTCCTTGAATAACTCTTATTTGATTACAATTTTGAATTTATCTATTAACTTAGTGGGAAAATGCCTTCTAGATCCATCTTCCTTTTATAATTCATAATGAATATCCCGCATATTAAAGCATACTTCATTGAGCCTTTC
Organism: Torreya grandis; assembly: GCA_037957365.1. NCBI lineage: Eukaryota > Viridiplantae > Streptophyta > Pinopsida > Cupressales > Taxaceae > Torreya > Torreya grandis. The sequence continues at coordinate 1,572,586 of JARHVA010003088.1, forward strand.
ATCACTTATATTTTTCAGGTCCCTAAGGTCTTCTATTGCCTTATTTAAAATATCAAACTTATGCAGCATGTTCTCTAACCTATCATAAGAAATGTCATTCTCATCCTGTTAAGTATGTTCCCTTTAAAAATAAAATCAACATCATTTGCTGAAATTTATTTTGCATCTATCTTCATTTCTTCCCACATTTAAAATTATGTTTTTATTGATATCAGATCTATTGATCCACTTTTTTGTGCTCAATCCCAATTTTCTCATAGGCATTTCAACCCATCTAACAAAAACCATTCCATCCAAGCTTAAGAGTCTTTCCAAAGATATTTTACTTTCTTATGGTTAAAATTACTTCTTTTTGATTCTTGATATTAATATTGGAGCAATGGATTGAAATGTTTCCTAGGTTTCAACCAAAATTATGATATTGTTGATGTATCTAACAAGTTTATGAATTTAATATTTCATTTTTTATTGGATCAACTCATTTTTTTAACCTCTTACTCATCCTTTTTGTGTTATCACTAAGGTTGTGTGCATCAATATAATGGATGGGAATCCATAGGGGAATTAGTTTTAGAACACAATCATAAATTTCCATTTCCTCCACACTCTTTTCTATGGTAGGCTCTAATGTCTCCCAAAATTGGGCCCTAAAGGAGTTGTAGACTATCCTAGACATATTATTTGATTTCTTTAGCGGTGGTGTTTTCAAGAGGTGTGTTATTGCAAAAAAATATGTTAGTGTTATTTTGACTACCTTCTTCTTCCTACATAACAGTCATTTTACCCACTTGAATGAAGCATCATTAAAGCTTATGATATGCATTATTGATTTTAAAAAAGCTATAGGTTGATTAGGTTACCTTGGTAGTGTAAAATGAGGGGGAAGTGGCACTTGAGGAGAAGGTAGAATGTGAGGATAAAGTAGAGCTTGTTGAGAAATGGTTTTAGTCATTATGAAAATAGTAGATTTATCTAGTACCTAACTAGAAGTAATGCATTGTTATTTGTGTTCTCAATTAGGACCGAAACATAACCATTTTGTGTGGGGAAATCCATAACACATGTAGTGGGAGTTTTTTGGAGATGAGAAGGCCTCTTAACTTAGAATTTCACTACTATGGGGAGACATCCTCCAGAAGTTTTACTAGGCATATTCCATTAATTTGGATCTTCTCTACTGCCATTACCTTATGTAGCATTTGTTTGGTGGGGTACTAATCCCAACCACTCTAAATGTTTATCTAGTGGATTTTTTGTAGTCTATTTTAGAATTAGACATCCTATAACTGCATACACCTATGAACTTTATTAGTTTCTTATTAAACTAATCCATTGACCTATATAGTATTGCTTGGTTCAAAATAATAAATTAGTGATTTCTAGGTAATAAAATTTCATTTGAGGTAATGTTATCAACATGAGTTTTTCATGTACATAGGCTATATAAATACACTACTGACATCCATAATTTCTTAGGGGCCTATTGGTTGTAATTTATTTTATTTGATCCAATATTAATCATCTTTAATACCTTATTCTCACTTTATATTTGTTAGCACAATCCTCCTAGTAGTCTTTTTGAATTAGGCACATATGTGTAGCTAGGACCTATACCAAGGTGAGATTTGACATACCTTGCTATCAAATGAAATTATTCATGTATGAGGATTTAGAGGGAAACATACCATGGTCGTCTCTATGTTTGAGCATCAATTACACTTTTACATGTATACTGACTAAATGTGATTAGAAAAACCACTACAACTACATTTATTCTTATACATACTTTATGAATATTAGACATATGCCTATATAATTATATCAAAAATATATTCTCATTAAAAATTATTTGGAGACTAAAATGGCTTCCTTCAAATCCACTAACCCTAATGTATGTGAAATTGAGGAATTAAATGAATTAGATCTTGTATTTTAGGACTATGTTGGCTTCCTCTTCAGATATCCTTATCCCCTAGTCCTCATAAAAATAATAGACTATTTTCATTGAATAAACATCACTGACACATCTAAAATGTTTTCTACTTTCTTCAAAGAAGAGCTATGGGTAATAATCATGCACTTTAGCTAGAAGATTAAAGTTTCCTTGTGGGCTTAGGTTGGGAAATATTCTCAAAGTTACTGATGAGTACACTAAGTATGAAGTCATATAAAATATACTCATCATATTTTCATGTGTAAATCATCATTAATTATGATTATCCAATCAAATAATTACTTTCCAGTGCATGTGATACTCATGGCCAAAAATATCCAAGATTGAAATGGCCTAGTAGTCTTGTTTCCTACCACCCTTTTGAGGAGGATAATCATGTTTGAAAGTTCATAGTTAAAATATGATCTAAATTTTTTTATTGGGAATCTTTGACATGCCCCTAATTTTAAGTTTTAACCATTTGGAATTAATGGTTAGAAAGTGTTGATTAGGGTTCTTATCCCAATGGTCCTCTCCAACCATTTCACTCATCTTTAAGTATACAATGTAAGGTGGAATCTTAAGGGTGATATAAATGGATTCACCACATAAATTGGTTGTTTACATATTGTTTATAGATTAAATTTCTCTTATATCTAGATTTTAGGGTTTCATGTATGTGAACAATAAGTTTGTACATTGAATAGAGATTATAAAACCAACAACTTCTGACAGTTTACTTTTATATACAAAATGGAAGGCACATCTACATTGATCCTTTCATGAAATTACTTTTAATAAAAATATTCATTATAGGAAACACCTATTTCAATAGAATTGGTTTCAATTATTAACATGGTTTTGAAACCCATGTATTTTAATTTCATTCTTGCACACTTTGTAGTGTGGAAGGCAACCTTAGTAAGCAGTTAGATAGTTTTGTATAGGTTATAAGCTAGAAAATGTTTATGTGGATGCAAAAAACATGTGATAATGTTCATGAAAATGTGGTTTTCACCTCTTGACACCTTTTAAAGAGTTTTTATGATATGAGTATAACTTCAATGTACATAGGGTACATCAATATTTTATTTGTTATCAAAATGCCCAAAACATTATCAAAATCTAGGCAAGAGGTATGGATGGGAAACCTATAGTAAGAGGGTTATTTTTTTAGTGGTTTATAAAATTTATGTTTTTCCTTGTTCATATAGGGAAAGGGAAAATATTTGGACCATAAAATGTACATAGGGTAAGAGTGGTTGGCTGCATGTGGAGTTTCCATGCACAATGGAAAGGAGATGTGTAATTATATGAAACTATGGTTCCACTTGGGCATAGTGCCCCCCATGTCTATTTTATTATTTATATTCTCTTAAAACCTAACTAGTATATCATTGAGGCACATTTTGTGAAATTTGTTACTACCTAAATTTATTTCCTCTTAGGCCAGGTCAACCTCTTGGTTGTACTAGAGTAAAAATTCCACCTAAGCACAACTTATTCACATTTTTTCATTTGACATGCTGAAGGGTTCGGGTTGGGTTGGCCTAATAGGAATTGAGGGATATAAACATGTTTTATTGTGTTTTATTTAGATTTTTCACATTTGGCGTGCCTAGGCAATCAAGGTGACCCAACCCTCTAGGATTGTAGGGCATAAATAATGAATTCTAATTTTATGAAAAATTGGTTAATTATGATTTTTTGTTAGGAAATGTTGGAATTCATAATGAAGGATTTGTGTTGGTACCAAAATATGGAAAAATTGACCAATTAAAATTTTGGGTTCAACACATAGAGCATACATTCTTGTATATATTTATACTAGTCATCCATATATTTAGTGCTTCATTTATACATTATTTCACATACCTTATTATGGACATGCAATTTCAAAATATAAAAATAATATAAAATTTGAAAAATAGAAAAACATTCATAAAATACCAATAAATTATATATATATTTTGCCTTCTCTTAGTCATACTATGCATATCATGTCTATTTTATCTATCTTAGAGGTTTTTCTACATCCATGTTTACACACGTGCCTCTCATGGTATAATTTACTATATAAGATGTGGGATGTTCTATTTATATATGGTTCTTGACTCATTTATTTCCTCACCTATGGGGGAATTACTATTCACTTGCAATTATTGCATGATGACATGTTTATTTTTATTTTTTTTCCAATTACTATATTGAACTACTTTACATAGATTATGTGTCATATGTTTTGTTTCACTTAGAATATACATATCTTAATTGTGTATGTGGATGTTTGCATGCATTTATTTGCATATTAATTTTCACTTTGGATGAATACATTTTGTATCACTTGTCTTGGGATTGATATTTATCTACATATTACACCTTGGTATCATATCATCCATATTTTTTATGACTACGATTTTGGCCTCATCGATACATCATTATTGTACAAAAGTCTTGTATGTAACTTTATTATTGTATGTATTTTGCCTTAAATTGGATTCCTCTGAGTGATTGTTTAAAGTCTATTATCTTTTTGGGTTCGCTTTGAATATTTATTTCTAAATCTATCAATATTCTTGTAGATAATTGTTGTACGTTGTTTTCTATATTTTATTAGTACAGAGCATTTGAGTGTTTCTCTTATTCTTAGCACCTTGAATTGGTTTCCTCATGATTACACCATATTTTTTAATACATTCATCATATCATTCATTGAGTTCTGAGTGAATCCATAGTGTTTTATAATCCTCCTCATATCATTCTTCTAGTTTGGTTAGTCTTTCTCCTTTATTTATCATGTATGGCTACATTCCTACTTGTATTAGTTTTTATTTTTTTATATATTACTAAAAAATAAAAAACATGTATTCATATATTATTACATCTTTTCCCTATGGGGGCATCGTACTTACATTTGTGCCTTGATGATCATATCTTTTCCTATGGGGGTATAGTACCCACACATTTTTTTCACCCAATAGGGGCATGGTGTCCATCATTTCTTATATCACATATTTTCTCCCAGTGAGGTCATGAAACCCATGTTTTCTATATCATATCCTATTCATTTATGGGGGCATCATACCCAGACATATTTCTCATTGACTAATCTTGTGTATAAAATCTATTATACCCATTTCACTTATAAGTATACATTACTTATTTAGATATTATATCTTGCATTTACTATTACATATGATAGGTTTTTAATCATGGTACATGTATTTACATATCTTTATACTATTTAGTTTTTTATATTTGGGGTATTTGGTATTCCCCATGTGCATACTCATCCTTATTCTTAGAACGTATTGACTTATGGGCCTTGCCACATATGCATCTATTTCATGTGACTTTGACACTTCACTATTATTTTATGATTTGGGAACATTTTAAACATGTGCCTTGTACCATTGATTTTGATGATTTGTTATGCCATACACAATACTTTACATCTTGTCACACTATATCATCATACTCTATACATGATATATACAATTTTCCCATCATAGGATCTCATTTTATAAAATTCAAAAACATTATGAAATATAAATTTATTAAATATTTATTTTTACATGGTTACATATTTACATATGCTAGAGGTTTTCATATCCATGGTTTACACATATGCTTTTCATAGCATTTATGGATTGAGTGTTACACAAACTTAGTAGTTAAATTATATTGGACTTCATTCTATTTACCCACAATTTGAGGAGGATTTTTCATCAACACCATGTCCTATCTTGGGAGCATTTACATTAAGCAGAGCTTGCATGGAGGTACATATTATTTCTTTTATTTTATCATTTTTGGCCATATTACATTGGTTAGTACATATTATTCTAGTACATTTATCTTATATATCCCATGGGTATCTTCATATTATGATTATTTCTTGGGTACATTGACTATTGTGCATAAAGTATTGATTGTGTTTTCATGCATTTTATTGTTAATGTTTGATTATCCATATAATATCCTTGTCATAATGTTTTATGTGTCCCATCTTTATGTGGTCTCATGAACTCAGTTTGTCACTAACTTGGGTGGTCACTAACCTATGTGTTCCATTGTTTTATTCACTACTTGTATTCATGATGTTAATCATGCATTATTATATTTTATGCTTGTATTTCCATTATGTCTATCATGATTATTACATTATAATTTCTTGGTCCCTACATTTCCATGGTCTCTACCATGAATCTATGGGGGCATGCTATGTGTGTGTGTTTTCATCGAAACATCTCTCCCACTTAGGGGAAAATTTTATCTTGTTTGGGACATTATAGTTGTTCCAAAATTGATTTTCCTATAGAGGCATTGCACACTTTTACATTTTTATTGATATGGTAATATATTTCCTACACTAAATTAATAAAAACACACCAATTTACTAGGATTCAACTAGGCTTAAAAAGCCACGCTAAAATACTCGTAGAATGCCCATATATAAAAAAGTTACATAACTTAATCAAAACTACATTTTTTTTGCTTCTTTCACTTTAGTAGGATAAGGTATTGTATTCATCAACATATTTTATTCAATAATGCTAAAATTCCCTTCTACCACCTCTACATTCAGCTAAAAAAACACACTATTCAGAGTTATAGGGCTACAACTATGTTAAAAAATAAAAAATAAAAAAACACAAATAACTAAAAATGATTAGGTTTTCAACAGGAGGGTACCATATTTATTTATGTTTTAACACATGTAAGCAATATTTATTTGAGATGGAAAAGATATGATGGGCGATATTGAAAATAAAATTCATCTTGTGTGTTTATAATTACCACCAAATTGGGAGTTAGTGATAGAATTCCAAACTTATAGTAAATATCAAATTGAACCTAGGAAAAAATGAAAAGCATACCTCAAAATGATGTGCTTAATTGAAAGTGAGAAAATCGCACAAAGGCAATTTCAATGCAAAGGAATAAAATTAGTATTAAAAACCTTAAGGATACAAAAAAGGGTAGATTTGATGTTGAAAGTGTAATGGTTTACCTCCAAATATAATACCCTCAACACAAATTCTTGATATGTACAATTAATGTGGTTTTCAATTGAGGCATGTCACAAGCTCTACAAGAATGTATAAACCTATAATATCAATTAATAAATAATATTTTAGAAGCACTAACATAGTAGATCAAGCAACCAATTAATTAAAGTATAAAATTTTTACCTCACAATTGGATGAGTTGTGTCAAACCCACTTACACTTAAAAATAATTCAAGAATGAAAGCATTAAAAATATTTTATTGAAGGCCAAGACAAAAAAATCTCACTTGCTATGTTAATTTTGAATACACAATAGTCCAACACCAAATGAAATTAATGCTATCACCTAAGAAAAGCTCACAATAATTTTTATCAACAAGGTTAAGTCTTTATAAAATTACCAAGGCAAATTTGTTTTTGGTAGACCAGAAAAAAATTGCACAACTAGTATTATTGAGATGTACAAAAAATAGAGTAAAGTTTCTGAGATAATTGCTATATATTCTTATGGTGCCAACAATGGGATCATAAAAACCCTTGACTAGTGAAATAAAAATATATTTTCTCAACCAGCTATGCCCTTCCCTGTTATTTATTTTTATCCTAAAGTTTATGAGAACCATGATATTTGGATGGGAAGAATGTGCAAAGAAAATAAACTTCTAACAATTTTTTTGAATCTTGTAATGAGACGTAGAGAACATTGTACCACTAAAATTTTCATCTCTTAACATCACATTTAAATGTAGTGGTATATTTTCCCTCCCTTAACATTACATTTAAAAGTGGACAAAAGCCCTGACATGTGTATTTATTATTCAAAATTACAACAAAACAAAGGATAAATTGAATAAAAAATTATCTAATGAATTTTGATAGTAAGACTTTAGAATTTGGAAAATATTAGTTTAAAAACTACAATAAATTGAAAGGTTCAAGAATAAAATAAATATAGAGATGGATTACAAAGATTGTTAGATCAAGTGTTAGTCATGAAAAACTCAATAAAAATGCATAAAACATAATAAGCTAAGCCAACCTATTCAAATGGGGTTTTCAAATTTCAATTAAGAGAAAATGAAAGAAATCATACACCCAAGAGCATCCCATCACACAAATATGACTCAAAACATGATTTTCCCCTTGATTTGGTGCTCAAGTCTTTGACAATGATGCTATACAAAGCTCTTCCATCATCTCTTTCTCACCAATGAAACTAGGCTCATGATATGAAAAATAATGTCATGCTTATCTTGAAGCTACCCCATCACAAATTAAGCATAATAGACTACACAATGAAATGGATTATGGAGAGAATTCTACATAATAAGTTTACATAAATGAAGCTTAAAATGATGGTCTAGGCCTTCCTATTTATAGATTTTGAATTTGATCAGGTTCAACTATGACCATCAATCTTGAGATCAAGATGTGTGGCCATGAATTAATCCAATTTTGTATAATTAATCCATAAATACCCTCATAAATATTTAGAAGGAAGGGTCATTAAAGAGGCATGGGAGGCCTTAAACTCGATATTTGTTGCATTTATGGCTTATGGATGACACCCCATATATGATGTCATTTGATGATGTAGATAATAAGAATCAATTTCCAATTAAATGACATTCAATAACTTCATGGATTTTACACTTAAACTCTTAATATGGATTAATTTGCCTAAGTGAGATCAATAATTTTTTATGCAATTCTTTGGAAATTAGTTGCAAATAATTAATCAAACCAGTCAGAATGTCATATTACTAGGTCATAATTTTATTGGAGAGGAATTAGAAAGTGGTGTTAGTTGCGTAAGGACCAATATCCCATTAGGATGTTGTCAACACAAAATAACACATGCACATGGCATGTGCTTTCGAATTAGAAGAAAATCGTGATCCAAAGCATGAAAATGTATTTTCATCATTTTGACTTGAAATGATTTTGAGAAAATTTAATAATCACATAAAATGCATTGCCTCATTTGGTGATACATTATCCTAAATTGACAGTTGTATATGATAATCTTGAACCATTTAGCGCGTTTAAGTGATTTTAGCCTAATTTGTGCATTTTCACAAATGTCGAGTAAGATTGATAATTTCAACATAATGGTGTTAGGAAATGGATGTCTACATTTTGCCCCTATTTGAGAAGTCATAGTGAGATATTTAGGTGAAGCAACCTATTTTTAAATAAAAGAGTTGTCAAGAATAAAATGGAAGGAAATGACCCATGATACCCACTTGAGAGGACATATAGAGATGAAAGAGAAGGATGGACTCTCAAAAAGAGAGAGAAAGTGAGATTAACCCATGGATGAGATTAAATCCATGTTGATTGAATACATGCATTGATTCTCAATGTTAAAAATATAATTAGAATATAATGGGCCCCAAAGATGGAGGGAATGGGAAAGATACAATCCAAAAATATAAGCAACACAATTTGAACATAACCAAAACCAGGGTGCAAGCTGTGCATGTAGGAATTGATCTATCTTGAGACAAGTTGCACATTAAAATATTTATAGAATGAGGGAAAATTTCCATAAAGCTTGGATTCCAAATAACAGGGGAGCGTTTCTCCAAAGAGAGGAAATAATAATCTGTCCCAGTAGAGCAAATTTTGATCACTGATAAATAATTATGCTCCATTAGGGCTTATTTAATTCTTCAATTGGTCCAAATGTTGCACCCCTATAGGGAAAATTGGCAAGCATAACTCAAGGATATAACCTAATGCATAGATTAAAAATGGGCGAGTGTAAACTTAGATGCAATGATCTAATGATTGAAACAATCATAAAAAACCAAGCATACAAGGATGCACAAAGTGATAAAAGAGATGAAAATAATAATGAAGATGGCTGAGATGACCTAAGATCAATCTATATCTAATCATTACCTACGTCATCCAAATGGACCTCAAGCCAATGTAGTTTACCTAAAAGTGGGAGAAAATGGAATGAGGGATGAAGAATAGAAGAAAATAGACCACTATTTGATTAGATTCATGATGTATGTCAAGATATGCACATCTTGCATAGATTCAGATGTGAGATAAGATATTGGTACGTAGTTTCATTGGTGCACTTGAGAGTTTATCATTAGAGTTGCATTGATTTTGAGACTTGGATCCAAATCACATAGTGCTTGTTATAGCAAAATGAGATTATGCATCATAAGTATGAGTAACTTATAATGACATTGTATTTCAATTGTATTGAGCTGGTTCAAATGTGAATATCTCTAACTAAGGATAATGATAAAAACTATCAATACAAGAGTTACAATTATTTACATTTAAACAAAAATAAAGAAAAAAAATATAGCCAAACCTAGCTTAAAATCAAGATATGAACAATCAAGACTTAAGTTGGAACAAGAATATATAAAAATCAAATTGAGAAAAACTTAATAAACTACATGAAAGTAAGATATGAATAATCAAGATCCATGTGTATTATCAAGATGAACTTGGAAAAAAAAGAATAAGACAAAATAGGAACACAAAAGACCAAGAACAAATAAGAAGAAACAACAAAGGGAGAGAAAGAAATAAAATGAAGAGACAAGAAAACACCAATAAAGATCAAATAAACACACACAAACAAGAGTTAGTAACAATGTTAGTATGGTTTGATAATAATTACTTGTGTATGTGTAGTAGAGGTGTTGCTTTCTACAACAACGTAACAAGAAAAAAGACATAGAGTTTCCCCCAAGTGATAGGGAAACAAGAAAGAAGAAAAAAAGAAAAGGAAGGGGATGGTTGTGCTAACTCTAGATGTACAAGATAAGTGGACATTGCCTACATAATTCTATGGATGCAAGATCCAACATGAACTTCAGGCCAAATGTAGTTCTCCTAGGAAATGAGATAGAAGAAAAGAGATGACAAGAAAACATGAGTGATTTTATAGAGGAAATAGGGAAATGGGCTCAAAAAATGGTGAGAGTGTTCAAATTTTTACTTATAAAATGGTAAGAGAGTGGGAAGAAATTAGAATAAACAAAAACATAAGGCAATGCTTTTATTGTTTTGTTGATCATTTTTTAATGTTTTTGTGTTTTTGCAATAAGCAACAAAAATGGAATATTTACAAAATTTCTAGGGAACTACCTAGCTGAGGAGATGAAAATCCACAGGTAAGAGTTCAAACAATAGATAAACTAACTACAACGAGGGATATGGATATAAATAAGGGAACATGGAACCAACTAATCAAGGAGATGCTCATCCAAGAGTAAAAGTTCCAATAGCAGCTAAAGCTAGATGTAATGATCCATGCTCAAAAATCAATGAGAGTGAGATCCTATTAAGGCAATAATGCCTAAAAAACAATAGAAAAATAAGAATATAACAATGTGAAGCATAAGATTACCCTGAAGAATCATCTAGTAGGAAAAGATCCTGAACTGAAAAGGTGTCCGTGTTCACTTGTCTGTAGAAGAAGCTACAAAATATTGTCCAAACTGAACTACTTGTAGAACTGGCATTGAATGTGTCCATAATGCCTATGAGTCATAATCAGGATCATAATTGGTCAAGGGATAAAATATGTTCAAGTTACAATGGCCCAAGACATGAAAATAATGTGGTTCTCGAAGATAACAATCCATAATGAATAGGGCCCAAAAGAGGATGGTATAGGGTGGGATAAAATGAGTCAAGCTAGAATATAAATGATCCAAAGGTTCAACTTCCTATCATAATAAAATAATGTGGCTCTCATAATAATGGTATAGGTTAGGTCAAAATACAAAGAATATGGTCTAACATGGGATGGTCTAGGATATAATTTTAAGATAAAATACTACAGCATAAGTTGCCCTCAAATAAGGGGTCTTATAGAAATGGTTCAAAAGATTTTCAAGCATATAACCTCTTAAGGTTCACAATGTTCATGGGCTCTAGAAGTTCTTCACCATTGGGAGTCACTAGTTTATATGCCCCTAATCCATAGTTTTCCATGATTACATATGTTCCCAACCAATTAAGTTTTGAACTTACCTTTATTATTGTGTTTAGCATTTGTGTTCTTCTAGTTCTCTTTTAAGACCAAATCACCAATCTCAAACTCCCAAGAGAGAATGTACTTGTATATTCTTCAAAATTTGTTCTGATAGGCTTACAAGTTTTTTAGGGTATCCAAATATTACCATCAAGAAGTTCTAGTTCTTACAACCTCGAGACTCTATATTCTTTGTTATTTTCAATGTTCTCCAAAGATACTCACAATGAAGGCAACTCAATCACAATTTGGATAATAGATTTTGTGCCATAAACAAGGGATTATGGAGTGGTTCCTGTATGGGTTTGATGAATGGTTCAATAATCCTAAAGGGTAGGAAAAATTTACAAGTGTCAATTACAACCAGCATCATTGATAATCTTTTTGAGAATGGCTATAATGGTATTGTTTGATGCCTCAGCTTGTCCATTTACTTGAGGGTTATATGGTGTGGATTTTTTATGCTTGATTTTGAGTTTTGCACAAAGGTGTTTTATCTCTCTATTTACAAATGATCTACCATTATTAGATATAAGGCTTGATGGGATGTCATATCAACAAATGATATGATAATAAATGAATTTATTTATCTGCTTCTCAGTGATGTAAGTCAGAGGAATGGCCTCAGTCCACTTATTAAAATACTCGATTGCAGTCAAACTATGTTTTTGGCCATCAAAATATATGGGGTTTATTTTCCTGATGAGATTGAGGTCCCAAGTAGAAAACAACCATGGTGTAGTGATCAATTATAGTGGTAAGGAAGGTGTGTGTATCAAATTTCCATGCTATTGATAAGAAACACACTTTTTCACATAATTACAAGCATTTGTATTCATTTTATGCCAATAATAACCTATTTTGATGAGCTTTTTAGCTGAGACTACATCATTGGTGTGGGGCCCACACATTCCTTCATGAACCTCCTTAAGTTCTAACTTGGATTCTCTTGAAGATAAATAATGAAGTATCATTCCATTATAGCCTTTAAGATAAAGCATGTATCCAAGGAGGGTATAATGGGCTATGCAATTAAGGAAACATTTTTGATGATTATTGGAAAGGTCAAGTGGAAAGACATGGTCATGAAAATAATTATAAAGGTCTTGAAACCAAAGCAGTTTAGGTGGGAGATTGGGACCAGCAATGGCACATATCCTTTTTGAATATGGAAAAACATGATCAGGATGTAGAAGGTTTTCAATAAGAAACTGATACTATTTAGAACTACTATCAATCTATATCATCGATCTAATCATTTCCATTGCATTGGTAAATATATTATTGGCCCTTGGTACTTGTTCAAACTACAGAGATTTAAAATGAGTTTTGAGATTATCCACAATGTGTTTTTAAGGTAAAATATTATCATCTCTAGTTTGATAATGATCAGTGGTTTGATTGATAATCAATTGGGAATCACCATAGACCATTAAATGTTAGATATCCCACTATATGACAAGATGAAGTATTGTAATAAGTGCCTCATACTTGACCATATTATTGGTATAATTAAAATTGATGTGGAACGATTAGGGAATCGGGCCCCTTTGTGGTGTAATCAACAAAATGTTGTCTCCATATCCATAGGATGTAAATGAGCCATCAAAATATAGATTCCATTATTTATGTTCCTGTGATTCTTATGATATTGTCATAATAGAATCATCTGGGAAGTTGAATTTGAGTGGTTGAGTGTCTATGATAGGGGCTTCTAAAAGTTGATCATCAATAACCTATCCCTTAATAGCTTTCTAATTTTGATACTCAACATCAAACTTGATTAAGAGTATGAAACATTTAGCCATATGTCTTATGAGAGATGCTTTGGATAATAAAAATTTGAGAGGATCCACCTTAGCAATAATTTTGGTTTTATTATTCAACATATATTGTCATTAGAATTGGTTAGAAAACACCATAGCTAAACATGCCTTATCAATAGGTGTATAATTATTGTTCATAAGCCATTAGTGTGTGGCTTAAATAATAGATTGCATGTTTTTTACCTTGATCATTATGTTGGGCCAAAAGTGACCCTGCTATGTTCCCAATCGCTGATATGTAAGGAAGTAGTGGTTGTCTAGGTATTGGTGGTCTCAAAATTGGTGGGTTGGCAGAATAGTTCTTGAGCTTCATAAATATTAATTGACAATCTTAATCCCATTAAAATGTTACCCCTTTCTTTAAAATATGTGTAAATGGGAAGCACTTAATTGTTAGTTGAGAAATAAACCTGCATATAAATTAGATCTTTCTTTGCAGGCTTCAGAACCATTTAAGATTTAAAGGTGAAGGCATTTCCACAAAAGCCTTGACCTTAGCAGGTTTGACTTTGATCACTCTTTGTAATATGATTAAGCCTATCAATTTTCTTGAAGTGATGCCAAAGACACACTTTTTAGGGTCTAGGCAGACTTTATATTTATGAAGCCTCTCAAAGATTCTCTATATAATGTCAAGATGTTTGGCACATGTTCTTGATTTTGCTATAATGTCATCAACATAATCCTATATAATATCATACATCATGTCATAGAAGATGAAAGTCATGGCATGCTGATAAGTGGATCCAACATTCTTCAAGCCAAATAACATGACTTGATAAAAAAATGTTCCCCATGTCGTGGTGAAAATAACCTTGTACTAGTTTTCTTGGGCTATCTTGATATGATTGTATCTAGAAAATTTGTCCATGAGGGACAACATCTCATACCCAAAATAGAATTGAAAATTATGTTGATGTTGGGAAGAGGAAAATCATGTTTGGGGCATGGTTTATTGATATCCCTAAAATCAATATAAAGATGTATACCTTGTGGTTTTTTGCTAACTAGAACTATGTTTAGTATCCATTCAAAATAGTCCAGTGGTCTAATGAAACCTATTCCTAATAACTTCTCTAGTTTTTATTTTAACAAAAGAGTGATACATGGATGCATCTTCCTTAATTTCTAATTGATTGGCTTGGCATCTAGATGAACAACAAGTCGATGCACAACCAAATCAAGGTCTAAGCCTAGCATGTCAGTGTAAGACCATGCAAATATGTCAATAAAATACTTCAAAATGGATGTAATGTGTTCTCTTTCTACTTCAGTAAGTGAAGCTCCAAGGTAAACAATTTTGGGATCCTCATATGTTCCTAGGTTCACTTCTGTAGTGTTTTCTATAAGGAGTGCAGATCCATATTATTTAATTGTAGGCAAGGTGTGATCATAATCATCTTATTCTACTATAGTTTCTTTTTGTTCTTCCCAAAGCTCTAGATAATGTGATGAGTCAGAATCCACCATCTTAGGTGATGGCCAAGTAGCAAAAATGTTCAAAAAATCAAGAGTAAGATGCTAATAAATTTGTTGTTGTTCTAAAGAGATGTTTGTACTATATATAGAGATAGGAATTGATGGACCTTGAGTGTCCTTTAGGGATGATCAAACTTTCCCATTCGAGAGTGCATGAAACAAGTTTTCATTCAAGGGCTTGTCTTTTTCTTTACTTTTTCCCTGATCAATGAGCACCTCAAAGAGATTTTCACTCAAGGATCTTGATGTTTTATCTTTTTCATGACCATGAAAATTTTCCTACTCCCAAAGTAGGTAGAAGGATCTAGACATAAGTCAAAGACTTGCTTATGATCACCAATTGGCAATCATCTCTAAGGCCCATGTATTCAATAATAGATTCTTCATTCCAAAATTCATCAAGGAGAATGACCTAATTTTGTTGGTCCCAATCAATGATTTTAGGATGGCAAAGGCATATGGAACAATGGGGTGTTATGGTCATAATGACATTTGAATCAAATAGGTCTGTGTCAAAAATCTCATTGAAAAGCCTATAATGGGACATGACGTCGCGACCAAGAGTCTCATCATTAGTTGATTTAGAAGAATCACTATCGAAAGTCATGAGGTCATCCCTAAGTGGTATAAATTTGAGACCATGATTCAAACTAGGGACTTCAACTGATAAAGGTTCCAGTATTCCTTGTGCTTGTGGACTAAGGCCTTTTAATGTATAATCAAAATTGTCCATGATCTAATTAGAGATGTGATATTTTGTATTCTAAAAAAAATCAACAATGTAGTCAGAATATAACCAGTCTCCTTCATTAATATCCTATCAATCCTATTTTGGCAAAGTAGCAGGTACAAATACCATAGGTGGTTTATGTATATCTTTCTTCTATTATGAAACAAAATTGGGTCTATCAGGAATTTCAGATGGTTTGGGTTTACCAAGTGTTTTGGGATACTTTAGTAACTTAGCAACATGGAAGGCATCCTTAAGATGGTACATGGAAATGTCCACGTCTTTTATAACAACATTTTTTTCAAGAGTTGCAGGAAATGGATCAACTTAAGTGGATGCAAGGTCACTAGGATTGATATAATTGGATATTGGTGGATGTGAAACTATTTCTTTATTCTTCTTTTCTACTAATTTAGAACTAGGACAATAGTTATAATTACAAAACTCAACCTCTAGATGTTTGCAATACTGATAAGGATACAAATTGGCGAGAATAGTAACCTCAATCCCATCATGGGGAAACTTAAGGAACTGATGCAAGGTGGATGGAATGGTCTGTACTTCATGGATCCAAGGATGACCAATAAGTATGTTATAAGGCAGCTCAATGTCCATGATATGTAATAATGTGTGATGAAAAATAGACCCAACAATGATTCAAAACCAAATGGTACCAGAAGACTCCCTCTTGGCATTATTGTAAGCCTTTATGGTGATCATCTCTAGCTGAATGTCTTTCATAGTGTAGTCCAATGTTTGTACATGTTTGAGGGACATTATGTTTAGCCTCAAACCATTATCTATAAGAACCCACTTGATCTTATGGTTTTTAATGATAATCTCAATATACAATGGGTTATTATGGGTTGGACCAAGAGTGGAAATGTCTTTTTGATCAAGTGTGACTTGTCAAAATAAATATAAATGTCCCACTAGTGTTTAGAACTGTTCAGGATTAATATCAATGGGAACAGTGGATTGTTGCAAAAGATTATTCAAGATATTTTTATGGACTTAAAATGTATGCAAGAGATCCAAAATGGAAATTTGTGTAAGGATTTTAATCAGTTGGTCTAATAGTTAATAAGGATTTTCAACAATAGGACGAGACACTTTTGGCATTGGTTGGGACAACGTGCACCTTTGGATCCAATGGCATAATGTTCACATTCGGTTTAGTGGAAGAAGAGGGAAAAGGGCCTTGAAGGGTAAATCACGAGCTTATAATTATGATTACACAATATGGAGGTGGCAAGGAGCCATTAGAATTAGAAGATAAAGGCAAATGGCCTTAGAGGGTGACTCACGGGCGTCTAGTTGCATTGGAGAAATTTTAAGTTGATAAGGAGCCATTATAATTAGAGGAAGGATGGGGTTGAGAAATAACAACCTGTGTAAATGGAGGCACAACAGAATTATGTATACTAGATGTGGCGTTACTAGAGGGAGAGGGTGTTGAACCTATAATAATGGGTCCCACACTTCATAAAGTATGAGATGGCTCATGAATTTTGATAGTGATAGTGGTAATGTGGGTTGAATAAATGCATCCCACTATGTTGTTATAGTCATAAGGCATATTGTTGTAACCTAAGTTGTTAGCATGGGTATTATGATCCTAATTATGATCATGTTAGTTACAATTTTGACCTTGAGTTTGATTCTACCACTGATTCTATCCTTGGTTTTGATTACTCCTTGGCTATTGTTGATTATGTTAAAGAAATGGATCTTTGTAAATTCTCATATCTTGATTAGTCTCCTGTGGAACTAGTTTAATCTCAACTTCACCACTCTTGATCAAATCTTCAACAAGGTGTTACAATTAGATGAAATGATAATCACTATGACCAACAACATGATAGAATTTACAAAATTGATTTTCATTATACCAATTTATCTTTGGTTGATTTGTAAGAAATGGCCTTGGTATAAGCTATGCAATCAGATTAGCAGTTATGATCTTTTATAACACTACCTTAATAGGCTCTCCCAATTTGCTAAAGACTCTAAATTTATTTTGGAATGTTCTTTGAGGAGAAACTCTTTGCAAATTGGTTGGTGCATTAGGGGAGATAATTTCACATTTTAAGCTAGTGGAGCTTGCACCATTTGTACATGTTTTGTTTTAGTGACTCCATTCCCTACCATGTTCTTGTTCTTATTGAAACCCTTAGGTCTATCTTGCACAACCATTTTAATTAGTGATTATATTAGATTTGATGTTTGAATCTGTGTGTAAGTATTGACAAGGACCTTGGTAATAGGAGCCTTCTCAATCTGCACACCCTTGTGTATGATTTGTTCAAATGTGTTTGCTTAAGTAAGCCATATATTATGCACCACCTCAGGGTGTAAATTCTATGAAAAAATGTCCACCAACTATTTGTCTATCAAATTATGTTGAAAGCGACCAACTAATGCTCTCCACTATTGTAGGTACACTATGAAACTTTCTCCATCATGTAGTTTGGATTTACACAAGTCAATAATGGTCAATTTGTGCTCAATGTTATATGAGAAATGGTTGATGAATATTTTAGATAAGTTATTCCAATCCACAACCAATCCATTGGGTAACTATAGTAGCTAATCTAAATATTATCCCAATAAACTTTGTGAAAATAAATGAAGTAAATAAATTTTATTATACGCTACCTCTTAGCATAACATAAAGAATGCCTAAATGTGTTCAAAGGGTCACCCTTTATTTTATATTTATCAAATTTGGGTGCCTCAAAATGATATAGAAAGGGGACTTGGAGAATACTAAAATAAAATGGATATGGACATATCTCATCGAATTTGTACTTCTTAACTTTGTTACCTATATTTAATCATGACACAATCTCTTTCATAGAATTCCACTCTTGCATGTTTGGTGAATTCATGAGTGGAACATAATTCTATTGGGGTGGTATGTGCCCCTATTACATGTATTTTTTAGGGATTTACACCCTACAATCTACAAGTTTGTTTTGGTTCACTTCTTGAGTCGATTAGGTGAGCCACTGATTCTTGGGTTGATAAAACATTCCCAAAAATTTAAAGCCTTAAGTTATATGAGTTATGTTGATTTTGGGGAGTCCATGGTCTATTCACCAAAGTATGTGTTGGTTGGGAAGAACTAGACAAATTATTTTGAACAATCTCCTCAATACACACCAAATGTTTTGGTCCTTGATTTTGTAAAGGGATAAGAGGCTCTTGATGATTGAAAAAAGTATGGTCCATTTTGGTGAATCATGTTAAAAAAATTCTTGTGTCTTAGGTTGCTCAATTGATACACATTGATCCAATGTAGTTGTGTTCTCAACTAAAGTTTGTTGCATTAGTTCAACCACATTCCCTTGTTCCTCGAAAGCATCATTGTGGATTGAAGTGGAAACTAAAGAGTCAGTTAAGTACTTGATAATTTGGTCTATATAGAATTGACTTATCTTTTTAATCTTGGTGACAAGATCTTGATTAGTAGGTTTTGACTCTATAAGTATTTCCTTTGCTTTGCTAGAAGAAGGTATGTTCAATTTTACATTATGCGTGAGAGATTATTCTTGTTATTGCTCACCTTCTCTATCCAAGGTGTGTAATCATTCCATAGGAGAGTTCAAGGGTGACCTAGCATCAGATTCAATCAACCTAAGGAAGGTTTCATCCTTGTCCTCTTGGGGTTGGTATTCAAGATAATCCTCCTTAGATCTTAAAGTCATGGGAATGTCCTCAAATACCATAGAATTGTCTTGTCCATCATAAAATTTTTCCTCCTCATAGCTATGGCCATAAGAGACCCCACTACAAGTATACCTTTGAGTCATGTCTAGAAAGGTTTATTCTCTATGTTTGACAAGATTTGCAAATTATTTTGTAAACATTTAAACAAGGTGTGTTTTGATTTGTTTTCAAATAAATGACAAGGCACAAAATAGACTATAATAAAAGGAGGTGGCATAATACCACACAATTAGAAGAATATGTTCACAAAATTACTCAACCTTGGGTAGGGTTAAAATCATATAAATTGGAAGAGGGTTTGGTAACTCAAGAACCTAAGTGTAAACTAGAACATCAAATATAGGTTTAGACATATGTCAATACCATAAAATTTAGTTCAACTTCGACGAGTTGCTACTAGAAAATTAGAAGAAATCCCTTCAGACTAGGAAGGTGACAATGCAAACCAATAAACTCAAAATATGAAAACATGCAAGAATTCCTAAGTATAAAACTAAAACCAAATGGGTAGCATGATGCCACCATATGGTAATAGGAGGTATGATAAAATGTGTTCTAGAACTTAGAGTGTAAGTGACATGATAGATAACCTAAGTTCACAATGATCAAATGATGATGAGTCTATAAATAGCCTTCAACCCAAATGATAAACTAAACCCAAGTTAACTTAAGTCAAGTGCAAATAGTAAAACCAATCAACACATTGACTTATAACATAGAAAGGTGTAATTATGAATTTGAATTATCAATAAAGGACTTATAAATTTTTGCAAAGTGATTTAGACTTAAATGGGTAGCGTAACAATGTTGATTAGATAAGATAAACATAATGTTTAAGATGAAGCTTTGAACAAGGCAAAAGATCATTTAGAGTTTACCAATGTAATGCTTCCTTGTTCAAGAAATGGTGGATAAAAAATATGTTTGGTTTTGATGTGTTTTGTTCACAAACAAGTTTTAGACTCAAATCTAGACCAAATAAATAAAAGAAAAGACCAAATACAACTAAGTGAATCATCCTAAGCCCTAAATTGACAAGGTTGCAACGTATTATTAAAATCCATCTATATACGTGCTCTTGGGAGGATTTTAAATGTTAATCTAAAAAAAGTTCATAAAGTAGTAGGGTTTTTACACTCTCCTTGTCCCAAGAGATTGTACGATGACATGGACCTTTGGGATACTCACCCTACATCAGCAATATGTTTACAATAAGTGGAGTTACTTTAAAATTTAAATTTTCAACCATATAGATGGTTTCAAGTGTGGCTAGCACTAGAGATGCTTCACGCCAATTAGTTCCATTTCAATTGGCTTATTATGAAAAGTTCTTGTCCTTTTCATAACCACTACATCCTTCAATTGCTCAACGTAGTGCGATGTTTGAATTGCCCCTACTGTCTGAGCTAGAGTAACATTAATAAAATTTGCTTAACTGCTCAAACAAATGTCCCAATGGGTCACCCTCAATTTGTATACCCCACCATGGATTGGAGTTAAAATGACGTCAAGAGATGAATTCTTGGGTCAATGCTTCCCTAAAGAACTCGTGAAGAGGTAATGAAATCCTACTCACAAGTTAAGTTGTATAAAATAAAACTAAGTGAAAAGACTTTAGAGGTTGATTTTAGATTACCAAAACCATATGGGTTTTAGGGAGAGCCTTGACAACATTCTTTCCACTCCTTGACAAAGGCACAAATTACAAAAAAAAGGCATTTTTGATCA
Source organism: Torreya grandis (assembly GCA_037957365.1). Lineage (NCBI taxonomy): Eukaryota > Viridiplantae > Streptophyta > Pinopsida > Cupressales > Taxaceae > Torreya > Torreya grandis. The sequence goes on from JARHVA010003088.1 coordinate 1,594,043, forward strand.
CCCAAGTTCCCTAAAAGGGTCAGTGGGAGAGCATACACACACTCTTTGCTTTGCACAAAAAATAAACAAGTAATAAATGTTTTTGCATAAAACAACATACTTTTGAAAGTTTTTCAGTTTAAGTGAGTGTTAATTTTAAGCACCACAGTAAAGTTTTGATGAAGTTCATGGCCCTCTGACCTTAATTTGCAAACTTTGAAAAACTTCACAAAACAACTTAACTTAAAAACATCTAAGTTCATTTTAAACACCAAAGAGAAGGTTCAAGACTTAAATCATGCTTAAATTTTGGATTTTTTCCATGCAGGTCCTGCAAAGGTTAGAGAGATTCCTCCTACTTTGAAGCATAATTTTCAATCAAACAAAAAAGTTTTGAAATCTTGCTCTCAGGTTCTTTGTTTTTAAAATATAGTGACCGATGTCAGTCAATAATGATCGATGTCGATTACAATAAGACCGATTTCAGTCATAAACTAACTGATACTGGTTGAAAAAGATCGACAACTATCACTTGTGAACCGTTAGGCAAAAAATATTTTTGACAAAAAACACTCGTTAGCCCAAGGTAAGAATAAACTCTCCAAAGAAGCTTTGGATCATGGAAATAAAGTTTAGATAGAGACTTAAAAACTCAAAATGACACACAATTTTGAATAAAGCTCTAAAAAGTAATTTTTCTATTGTGTCTTTCCCTACAACAAAATCAATGCTGATTAGCGAAGATCAGTGACAGTCACATAAAATCAATGCCGATTACACATAACTGATATCGATCACTGTGTAAATTGTGTGTCAACAAAACACTTCAAAAACATAAGAAAATAATGATAAAAACTATTTTTAAAGATTTTTTAAACACTTTTAAGGAAATATAAGATTGTCAAAGTGTCTTCCTTACTTGAATGGGTTGTCTGGTCCCACCAAGCATACCAAAATGTAGCTATGGATAATAAATACTGTTAGATCAAGCATTAGTCATGAAGAAATAAAAAAATGCATAAAAACATAACAAGCTAAGCCAACTTATTCAAATGGGGTTTACAAATGTCAATTAAGAACAAATGAAAGAAAACATACACATAATACCCTCCCAAGAGCATCCCATCACATAAGTGAGGCTGAAAACATGAATTTCCCCTTGATTTGGTACTCAAGTCTTTGACAGTGATGCAAGACAAAGCTCCTCCATCATCTCGTAATCACTAATGAAACTAGGCTCATGATATGAAAATCAATGTCATGCCTATATTGAAGCTATCCTATTACAAATTAAGCATAATAAACTACACAATGAAATGGCTTGTGAAGAGAATTCTGCATAATAAGTTTACATAAATGAAGCTAAAAAATGGTGGTCTAGGCCCTCCTATTTATAGATTTTTGAATTTGATTAGGATCAACCATGACTGTCAATATTGAGATCAAGATGTGTGGTCATGAATTAATCCAATTTTGTATAATTAATCCATAAATATCCTAATAAATATTTGGAAGGAAGGAGCATTAAAGAAGCATGGGAGGCCTTAAACCTGATATATGTTGTATTTATGGCTTATGGATGCCATCCCACAAATGATGTCATTTGATGATGAAGATAAGAAGAATCAATTTCCAACTAAAAGATATTTAATAACTTCATGGATTTTCCACTTAAGCTCTTAATTTGGATTAATTTACTTAAGTGAAATTAATCAATTTTTATGCAATTTTTTAGAAATTAGTTGCATATAATTAATCAAACTGGTTAGAATATCATATTACTAGGTCGTAATTTGATTGGAGAGGAATTAGAAGGTGATGTTAGTTGTGTACAGACCGATATCTCATTTAGGACGTTGTTGATGTAAAATAACACATGCATGTGTTGTGTGCTTCCAAATTAGAAGAAAAGAGTGATTCTGAAGATCAAAATATATTTTTATCATTTTGACTCGAAATAATTTTGAGAAAAGTTAATAATCACATAAAATGCATTGCCCTATTTAAGGATACATTAGTCTAAATTGGTACTTGTATATGACAAACTCAAACTATTTAACGCATTTAAGTGATTTTGGCTCAATTTATGCATTTTCATAAATGTTGAGTAAGATTGACAATTTCAACATAATGGTGTTAGGAATTGGATACCTACAACAAAAACTAATATTCTAAAACTTATACATCATAAACTTTATAATTATCAAAGTGATATATATTATAAGGTCTTCTAATTAAATGAAAAAAATAAATTATTTAAATAAAGTGATTTTTATATTTCTTATTATGAAAGATACACAAATAAATCTTCTTTAATTAGTTGACAAATTTATTTTTATAAATTAAATTAAATTTTACATTTCTATAATAATACACTAAATTTGTTTTGACTCAAAATCAAACATAAACATATTTAAAATATTTTATCTTTTCATATAAAAACGTTTACTCAACTCAAAATAATAAATAAATAATAATAATAAAAATAAAAATTAACTTAAAAATTCGCTAGAACATAAATTCTTAATATACAAGAAAATCTAAAAAAACTTCACTCAACTCAAAATTTAAAATAAAAAAAAAACCAACAAAAACATAATAATTTAATATATAACCAAAAAATCATATTAATGAGAGATATCAACCAAACATATTTAATAAAAAAATATCATTAACGAGCAAATTTAACTTAAGAAAATTAATTATCAATATACAACAAAAATCATGTCATAAAAAATGCTAATGGAGGTAAATCAACTAAACATCTTTAATAATAAAACCATCCTTCTAATGTGAATAAACCAATATATATTAAACTACAATAGTTCATCCCTAACAAATTTAACACAAAAAAGAAGAAAAGAAAGTAAGGAGGACGTATGTGTAAATCACTATTTCATTAATTTATATTGATATATGTTTTTATTTATTAAATGAATTTAATAGAAAATTATTAAATATATTTAGATTATATATATTTGTATACTTCTATTATTATTATTATTTTATAGAAATTAGAGTTTTGAATTGAAATATTTTATATTGGAATTATAAATGATTTTGGGATATAAATGAAAGACCTAAATCTTCCTTATAATACTAATAATCACAATTTTTTTTACTAATATCACCAATGATTTTTATCAATCCTAAAAATATCACCATGAGATTATAACGGACCCAGTAACATCACTATGATCATAACATTTTTCATTTTATGTGAGAGTCAAAGCCACCTCAAATAAAAAAGTATTTTGTAAAATTTTTGTGAAGCAAACTTGATTTCCTTCTTATTGATGTGTGATTAGTTTTTCTTACCCTCTTATGCAAGTTTGTAATATTGTGTAGTGCTTTCTTTTAATGATACATTACATAATTAGAGGTTTTAGATTATTTTTGTGGGAAGAAATCATTGTTAAAAATCTTTTAGATATGATTGTGTATTTCAAAAAAAAAATATAATAAATTTTCATAAAATTATAAGATTGATATTGGTGTGAATAGCCTTACAGCGTTACAAAGTTAATATTCATTATATTTCAATTATTTAAGTGATTAGATAAAGTAATGAATAATTTAATTTGAGAATTAATTAAAAGATTGAATGTTGAATTGATGATATTTTTTAAGAGAATTTTGTTAGAGAGGCAACTGTGTAAAATTTCCTTATTTTCAAAATCTTTTAATTAAAGTAAATTGTAAATGAAATATAATCGAAAGATTTAATTTAGTCAACTTATTATTTAAACTATAAGTTTTAATATTTCATACATAAACACCCATCAAATTATTAATAACTGTTGCAGTCTTGTACATCTTATTGCATGTAATTTAATAAAGGTGATACATTTCTTTGATATTATTTTTGAATGATATAGAACTATTTAAGAGGAGGTTGTTTCATTATCAAGAATAATAATGTTACAATTATTATGTCATCTATTAAGATATAAAGCCTTGACAATATATGTCATAAAAGGAATGACATAATCCATATAAGATGAATTATTATACATTTAAATTGAGATAATCATCTTAAAAAAATAAAATACAAATTACCAAATTTAAATAAATAAGTTATAATATTCTACCTACATTAATATCTACCAATTTATAAGATTTTAATATCTAGGAATATAAGATTTTACCTTTCAATCATTATTTTCAAAGAAAATTTGTATATTTTTGATATTTTTTTTTAAAAAAAAAATTTTATAAAAAATAATATTTTGGATCACATTATATAACGATCATTCATAAAAAAAGATGATAAAATTATTAAAGTGATTCAAATAATAATATTTAAATACAAACCTTTTTGTCAAATTAATTAAGTAGGTACTTAATATTTACAATTATATTAATATATTTATAATATGAGGTTGTTGTTGAACTGAAACTATTCTACACCTATTTATATAATTATAAAACTTACAACAATTCAAATTAAAAAAATTGAATGTAAATTAGTAAGAAACATATTCACAACATAATTCTAATTAGTATACCGACTTGTCATTTTACTAAAACTTTTAAAAAATTTATACAACTATAAAACTTACAACAATTTAAAATTTAAATTAATTTTTTTTAATATAAATTAAAAAGAAATATAATTAATACACCAACTTACCACTCTACTTAGCCCCCACTATGAAACTTCCCTATTGACATACCCTTAAGGCTAGTGTTTGGGGTTGATTCTCAGGGGATCCCATGGTGGGGTCAAGGACAAACTGGGTGATGGATTGTGTTGTTTTCCTGCAGAGGAGTCAAAGAACACCTTTACATGAGTTGGACCAAGCCATCTAAATATAAAATGTAGAAGCATGTGGAAAGTCCTATGGGCCTCTGTGTATATCTTGTATGTTTGAAAGTCCTAGTTCCTACGTAAGGGGGACTTCATTTATTGGTTGGATGATTGTTGGCAATTAAAAGGCCGGTCTCATGATTGGCACTTCCTGCCAACACTTGGCATGGCGAGAACATTGAAAAATTGGATAATGATGCAAACAAAGATTGATGGGGTGAAAGTTCCAACTGATAAGGACTTAATTGGCAAACGCTTGCTTAACTATACCTTTCGCTATAGTGTGTATTATTATCATTTTTAAAGTTGAAGTGTATTTTATATTAATTTACAAATGAAAGATAAATTATAATTATTAATGAATTAGTATAGTTATTTTAAATAAATTTATTTGAAAAATGTTAATAGATGTCAATTTGAAGTGTGTATGTTAGATTATTATATATTATGTTGATTATTGTTTTTTTTTTTTTTTTTAATAAATTAATTGGTGATATATGGTCACGATTTAATCATACAAATATGTTAAATGCTAAAAACATATTTTAAGAAAAAAAAGAATTTTATTCTTCATCATATATTTAAAATAGTAGAATTTTTACGATAGACAATAATCAAATAAATATCAAATTTATAAAAACCATTATTTATTGACTCATGGAAATTACAATCATAACTACCTCAAAACTACGATTTTAGAATACCTATTATTATAAAAAGTGGATGAATAAACACATATTGAAGTCATATCAATTTAATCTAAAAACCCATCTCTAAAAATATAAAAAATATTATTTAACCTACAATCAACTAATAAATAAAATAATAGTTATATTAAAAATATAATAAACATATCACAAACATTAAAATAAAGGACAACAAAAAAGACAACATTTGACTCTTAAATCAATGATAAATTATTACAAATATACATTTGAATTTCTCACAAGATTATAATTTATAAAGTAGAGAATAATAAAAAGTAAGAAATAAAATGTCTTTACATTTCTTCTAATTCTTTATCTAAACTTGATATAGGAAGGAATAGGATAAGATGATCCTAACCAAATGGCGAACAAAATCCCAACTCATTCAACGACATACATTGAAACCAAAAAGTTCTCCACATTACATGAGATCATGGAATACTAACATACATCACAAATAATATAAAACACATACTCAAGCATGTATACATACAAGTATCTTTTCCATACAATGTATGACAATAACAAATATGCCAGCACTACATAATTTCATGTACCAAAATACTATGGTAAATAATGCGAACGAAAGAGGACAAAAGTAAAAAATAAAAAATAAAATAAAATGAAATGTCATGTTCTATCTTCTTGAAAATAATCATTAACATAATCTCTCAATTCACATTTCCAAACTGATTAATAATCATAACTTTTCTTTCTTATCAAGATTTTTTCGTTAAAGTAATACATTATTGTCAAGTACAAATTATTCCAAGATTTAAGCATAATGTTAGTAACATTATTATTTGTATTGTACAAGTATGAGATTTTACATTTGTATTTTATAATGTTTGTTTTTTTGTTTTTTTTGATAAGGTAAATGCTTTTGATTGGAGTTATGAATCAACTCTAAGATATAAAGGGGACCTAGTCTCTACTCACAAATGGATGTAAGAACGATATAAGGAAAGAAATACTATCCAAGACGACTATATACAATTTATTAAGACTTTAATGGAGAATAGCAAAGCAAGACAATAAACCTTTAGAATTCAACTAATAAGTAGCAACCAACCCAAAGAGGAGAAAATAACCTTCAACAAGACCTCGGCGATACCAATGAGGATAATAACAAAAAATCAAAACAACAACAAAATTCAATTGAAATGAGCCCAATAACATGGGTAGTGCAATTCCTCTGCAAGCAAGTGCATGTCTTCTATCCCACCTTGAAAGGAGAGCCTTCAGAGTCCACTAGGATCCTTCTCTCACTAGTGCTTCTGTCTCAGATTTCAGCGTTTCTACCTCAGAGCGTCTACCATTCTTCTTTGCAGTGGTTCCAACATCAATTTTTAGTTTTCCAACATGCATAATGTTCTTTTTTTCTTATAAATTTGACAACCTCAATATCTACAATGTAGACTTTAGCACTAACTAACAAATTATTTTTTTAATCTTATTCTTTCGAGTTTCCTTTTTTAAGAATGTGATAAAAGACATGGCATAGTGCCTCTTCTCACCACTTGTCATCCATCGAGATTAGCATATTTACCCTTAACATTATGGTAATTAATTCCACTCACAAATAATATTCCCAAATTTAATAATATTAGTGCCTCTATACTCTACTACCAATTCAATAAGATTTTACAAATTTATGATAGTATAGTGTTACGCTTCAATCTAAGAGTTCACCTCCTTGAGGTTTGTACGTTTACTCTTAACATGATGATTGTGTAACCCACCTATATAAATAATAGGTTATATGTAGTATGGTTATACATTTGTTCTAAGTCCACTCTAGTTTTCTAACACTAAGACATAACTATTGGTCAAGAACTCATTATATTTACCAGCTTTAGATAATGTACCTAATCAATCCTAGAATAACTAGTTTTGTTGACACCTCTAACGTATATCCAAGTGACCTTGGCATTGCTTATTATTTTATAATATGTAATAATCTCGATAAAAATACATTACATAATTCCCTGATTGCTCCTCCACAAAATCATACTCTCAATGGACTTATGATATACGTATCAGTTAATCTAAATCATAGGCCTTACATATTGATATACACCAAGGAAAGAATAGGTTACTATTGATTATGAGTTATTAGTTCACACCATGCCCCCAATGGTCTTAATTATTCCTTTCGTAATGTGAATGTTGATAGGTCTCATAGCCATGCTAAATTCCCTGAGTTTTCCACATTCATAGTTTTGGAACTACGTTCCATTATCAAGTTTCTACTAGAGAGCCACTTTTGGGTCTTACAATTCGTTTTCCATTTTCAGTTCAGTACGAAACAATATTAGGAAACTAGTTTTGCAACATGTTTAATATTTTAATTTTCTTGCATTCATTACTACAAATGAAAAATGATTGATGAAATTAAAAAAAAGATACAAAAGCGATAGAAATTAAATGAGTGTTTTTTAAGTTTATTATTTTTTAATTGGATATCCATTATTTTTTTAGAAGATTCTAATTCTTGCTATCAACTATTTTTTTAAGCTTAATTTATTGATATTTTAAAAACCAAAGTATAAATTGAACTACTTTTCTAAGGTAAGAATTTAATTTATAACCCTTTTGGTTATCTTTTTCATCGAAGAATAAATAATATCTTTTAAAGATCAATAAAATTGTGTTGATTTAGAATCATTTAATGTATTTATTAAATTATTGGTTTTGTCTCTCCTAAACTAATTATTAGGAAGAGGAAAAATAAAATTTTAACATTAAAAAAATTAACAATTTATAAAATAATTAAAAAATATTATATTAAAAATTTTCATTTTTGATGAAACAATAATTATGTTCACAAATAAAATATGACTTTTTTAAGGTAGATTTACAAATTACTCTAATATCATTAATAACAACCATCAAATAATTTTAAATTCATTTTATTATTAACTATTATCATCCTACATCATTTTTGTACAATTTCAAAGCAAACTTATATTGCAAAATTCCACATTGGTTTTCATCTTTATATAGGGACATCCGACTTGTCCATGTAAACCTTAAAAAAAAATAAAGGTTTACATTCCTACTTAGGGTGACCTAATCTAGTTATGAGTTTGTATTAATTATACAGTGATTCATAAGTACGCGAAGATCAGAAATATCAGTTTGCAAAACCTTAAACAAGATAAACTCAATGACCTAGGGACACACTGATAAAGCACATTTATGATGAGCACATGTCTGTGCAAGTTAAACTCATCCCTGACATGTGTTTGCCTAGAAACAATTTCAAAGTTATTAAATTTAAGAACATGACCTAGGTAGCCTTTATAGTCATTCTCCACATTCGTATTTCTAGAATAATAAATATGTGTGATCATTCCTTAATCTTGTGTAGTTACTTTGCATAGTTTAGTTTCTTTTATCATATTTGTTATGTTTCCTTGAGCCCAGCCAATTATATAGATTTAAATTATGTACTTTCATGGATGTATGTTTAGATATATTTAATTTCAATTAATTTATTCTTATTTTAAGTAAAATTATAATTATGATTAACATTAAGTAACTCACTATATACTTCAGGTGAGTATATGCATAAAAAGTGATAAGATTACCTTGCGTACTTTGCTTCCAAAGGTCATGTTAAGAGAACCAAAGAGAGAGATGGGCTTAATGAAAATGAATGATTTAACTATTTTTTTTTGAGTTTGTTGAAGAGGAAAAATTAATTGGTTTGGTTGAGATGTTCAAGCATGATTATGAGTTATTTGTCTCAAGGGATGACCTTGCCCATACCAGTGTAATTTAGTTACTTCACAGTGATCATTTAAGGTGGAAAGTTGAGAGAATATGAGACCTATAGATTATCTTGATTTTAAAAGAACCAAATAATGTAGCTTTTGGGCCATGTTTCTTCTTTTTAATGCATTGAAGTTGGGCTGAATCATTCATAATCTTTGACCAATTCTATCAGGCCAGGTTTTTCCAAATAATCTCATTTGTAAATCAAATAAAAGATGAGGCTAGACCAAAGGATGGAGAATTAGATTAGTTTTGAAGGTTCCTAGCTTGACAAGCTAAAAAGTGAAGCTTCATGGCTATTTGGGCTTTAGATAGCCTTATTTTTTCATCTAAGAAATTTAATTGGCTAATGATTAAATTTAGAAATAATGTTGAGTGACAAACTTGCAATTGGAACTTAGAGTCTATGTTGCTTTGAATTTTTTGTGTAAGGATGGGGGCAATTACTAGTGAAAAATCTCCTATTCTATGTAGACATGCTTCTTTACAAATATTCATCTAAGGGAAAGGAAACATTTGTTTGATGTTTGGCATATGTGGTACTTGTTTTTTATTTTCTAAAAGTTGTATGGCTAATTCTTATTTTATTTTTTAGAAATGTATTGTTTGGCTAATTCATATGACCATTGTTGTGATAAGTGAAAAAGTTTTTACTTGTTTTTAAATAAATGTTTTGATTTTAATTAAATAAATAAAAACTATGCTGAAAATAATGATGCTAAAAATAAAGAAAGGGGTATATATATTTTTTATTAGAATATTATGCAATTGCAAGCAGATTAAAATTTAAAATTAACTATTTTAATAGTTTTTTATTTTATTTTATTTTATGAATGCACATAAATTAATTTGTATGGTTGAAGATACAAAGTTGATTCCTAATTTGAAATGATTGAAAACTAATGATAGAGAATTATCTTAATTTCAAGATGCACAATTGAATATTAACATATGAATTTCATATTTTAAATAATGTATACATGCAACTAAATATGTAAGAATGTTATAAATTACGATTGAAATTAAGATTTCTATTTTTGAATGATTTTCCATTGTCTAATATAACAAGAAGATGAAGATCTTGATCTAAGTGTTGTTATTTTTTGACCTTTCAAATATATGCAAAAATTAAAAATAGAATTGTGATACAATCCCTTTTTTCCCCCAAATTGTTATGTGAATGGATGTGAGGTGCTAGTTGGTTTGTGTATGTATATGTGTTTATTATGAAAGCTAATACAAAAGGATATAGACTTCTAGAAATGAAATAAATTATTTTCTTGAATTCTAAAAGTTAACATGTAAAGCTATATGTTGTTGGGTTTTCTATGTGCAATTGAGATTATAAGAAAGCTAAATAACTTAAATGCATGAAATAGAAGGAAATTGTTTATTTTTGTATTTATTATTTTCACATATGCAATAAAACTACCAAATAAAATTTAATCCAATGAAGGCATAGGAAAAAATAAGAAATTAAAAATAAAAATATCCCAACTTGACTAAAGTAGAGGATAAATTGGAAGAATATCTTGTTGAAGATGAAAATATCTAGATCTTCAGGTTGCTACTACCTCAGGGTTTTATTCAATTTGACTCAAAGAGTATTCTGCAAGAGAAATGTGAAAGCAATGGAATTATAGTAAAAAGTGAAGAAAAAGAATAGTTGCATTGTGGTTATTTATAAAAAAAATAGAGTAATGTGTTATAAATTTTTGAACCTCCTTATCCAAATTGTAACGGTGACCAGAAATTTGTTGTAAAGCTTGGTTTGGTTCCTTAATAAAACTACAGAAGGAAAACAATAGATCTCTCAAATTATCGAATACTCAATTATCTATGTATTTTTTAGATCTAATTTTTAAGGTAAAGAGAGTTATTTGTAAGAAAATAATGGTTGTTGCATGTGAAAAATAATAAGAGTTGGTTGAAAACTAACTAAGGTTGACTTAAAGTTAATTAAGTTTTACTTGAGAATGAACTTGAGTGAACTGGAGTATTGGTGAACTAATTATAATAAGATATGATGTAAATTGAAGGGTTGAACATGTAAAACACATGAAAACATTATTTCTGGGACTGAAAATCAAAAGTGCATGCAATAGTAGTAAAACCACTACTATATGCAAATGGTAGTTGTTCAACCACCATGACGTTAATTAAAACTACCAGATTGGTTTGTAAAACCATTGGGGTGGTTTTGCAAACCATTTTATGTGACAATTACACAATTATCATGGAGGTTACCAAAACTGTTATGGTAGTTGCATGCACCATCGTGGCAATTTTTATATACATCTTGGAAACCTTGGGTTTATAAGATTGAAGTCTATATTTCACAAGTTTGGCACTTTGGGAAGGTTTAGACAAAGTAAAAAAGGAGAAAAATGAGAAAACTAGGCTTGAGTATATTAATGTTTATGGATGTCGTTGCATAATCATCATATGATAAAAATGTTTCACTATGCAAAATTTGGTGTATATAGTGACCTATTTGTAGAGATTGATATGATAGAACCCAATCATATTTATTTTTTGGCTATGGTCTTAATCACGCTATGATAAAAATAACTAGTATTTTGGTAAATTAAGAAGAATATTTTTGGTTAAATTATGTAATAGATTGAAAAATATCTTAAACAATTTAACCAAAAATATTCTTCTTAATTTACTTCATAGACCATGGAAACACTATCTCTTTGATAGATTCCCTTCATGGGAGGGAATTCTACCTTAAGGCTAAATTGATTGAAAATAATCTTACATAGTGTAACCATAAACATTCTTCTTAATTTACTTCATTGACTTTGGAAACACTATCTTTCTAATAATATTTTGGTTTTATTATTGGGACACTCAATGAGCTTCATGATTGTAGAATGTTCTATAGGGCTACATAGGATGAGACTGATGCATGGATAGATCTCAAGGCTTTTGAGTTTAGAAAACATGAGGAATCATTTGATTGATATCCAAGAGTCTCAATGGATCATTATTTGTGTGAATTGTTTTCTACTAGGTTTCTTAAGCTTCTGCTTGAGTGGATAGTGGCTTTGAAGAAGAGGTAATCTATTATGAAAAATCAAGTGATAGATTGGACTCTTGAGAATATATATTTCTTTAATAAACAAGATAGTGTGTGGACACTTTTATGAAAGGAGTAGTAAAAATATACATTATATAATTTGAACTCACTACTTATACATATGTGGAGGAGGCATTGACTAATTTATTCACCCCACCTCAATTTTTAAAAAAGAAGATCATGCTATGGATCAATATGTTTTTATTAGATAATAAGGTAGAGTTGTTTGGTAGGAAGTAGTCATCTACCAACACAACAAAGATCAGGAAAGGTAGGGATTTTATGATGAATAAAGATGATTTTGTTCCATATTTGAAGAGTGACGAGATGGAAAAACTATATCCCAGAGCAATACACCACGAGAGATGAGTGAAATCTCATGAATATGAGCTAACCACATATTTGGAGTGAGATAGTATCCCAATATGTCACGCTTGAGGCAAACACATCCAAGAGGAGAGATATAAATAGGATAATTAGGTGGCATCAATGTGTAAGATGCTACATAATGATAAGAGGGAGTGATACCTAATTGGTTAGACAAGGGTTAGTGATGATGTATTAGGTCCAATTATATTGGTTGAGGACATATATGGGATTAGATATAAGGAAAATGAATCCAATTACCCATTTCAGAGTCTTATGTAAGATCTAATGAGTTTAGAATATTTTTAAGTGATATATAGGAGTTGTGATAGCTTACTAAGCAAATAATATGTGTTTCACAATTTAAAAAATATAATATGATAAAAGTTAATGTAGAAAATTTTATTCAAATTCAAAAGGGAGTTTTTTTTGTTTACACATTGGAATAGTTTATTACTTTGTTGCAGTACATATGAGTGCAAAAAAGGTGGTAGTGACTCACACAACTAGTAATAAAGCCAATCATGATAGTAATGAGAGGTTCACAAACTCAATCAGTATGGTAAGAGGAGGATATAATAATCCTCTTCTTGGATGTAATGGTGTATGAGGTGAAGGATATGGTAATAACAACTCTTGTGGCAATAGTTCTTCTAGAGGTGGAGGTATATCCTCATGTGGTGGTACTTCCCATGAATGTGTCGATCCTTTAAGAGGAGGTAGATTTGGAAGTACAAAAGGTTTAAAAAGAACACTATGATTGGTTATAATAGTGGTCTAAAAACCTTCCAAAATATATTGATCAAATCCTTTAGTGACATTAATGATGTGATATGCCATTGGAAGGTTTTTGATATTGCATGATGTGTCAAGTATGTGTAAGACTTGGTATGGAAGATTCAATTTTTTGTAGCTAAATTGAGTGGGCATGCCCAAGACCAGTATGCTATATTTTATCCTATAGGATCATGCACTAAGCTAGAAGATGTCAAGAGGGTATCCTTGGAATATTTTGAATATCCTAAGCTTCAACATTATAACATTGCAACATTGAAGAAGATTGAGTAGTCCCCAAGAGATATGTAAATCCTATGATCAAAGGTTTATGGTTTGTTGGAATTTTTGTCTTAAGTTTATATCCATATTTACATTGAGAGTGGTTTATTAGTATTTTGGTTAATCACCTAAAATTTAAGATACATTAACATTTTTAAACTTAGAAAGAGGTTTTCGAGGTCATCCTAAGGTAGAAAGAGGTAGGAAATCAAGGATATACACAAGGTAATTATTACCGTTTAGAGGCATAGATTATAGAGGTCATAACCAAGATATATAAACTTAAAAAAAATATACAAATATACATGTAGTTGGGTTTTTGATGTGTATATTATTATACTAAAGGACACACATGGATGGCTTGTCCTCTAACAAGGGCACAAACAATTTTTTTTGTTACCTACCAGGGCCCTTTTTCAATTCCATTTTTGAGATGTGTCACGAGTGTCATAATTCTTATTCATGTCCAATTTTTAGAACATGAAGGGATTTATAGTGAATTATTAGTGTCACATATATGAGTCAATTATCCATGATACTTTAAAATGTCATGTTGTGGAATCACTTTGTCCTCTAACAAGGGCACAAATAATTTGTTTTGTTACCTACCAGGGCCCTTTTTTGATTCCATTTTTGAGATATGTCATGAGCGTCATAATGCTTATTCATTTCCAATTTTTAGAACATGAATGGATTTATAGTGAATTATTAGTGTCACATTTATGAGTCAATTATCCATGATAATTTAAAATGTCATGTTGTGGAATCACTTTGTCCTCTAAAAAGGGCACAAACAATTTGTTTTGTTAACTACCAGGGCCCTTTTTCGATTCCATTTTTGAGATATGTCACGAGTGTCATAATGCTTATTCATGTCCAATTTTTAGAACATGAAGGGATTTATAGTGAATTATTAGTGTCACATATATGAGTCAATTATCCATGATACTTTAAAATGTCATGTTGTGGAATCACTTTGTCCTCTAACAAGGGCACAAACAATTTGTTTTGTTACCTACCAGGGCCCTTTTTTGATTCCATTTTTGAGATATGTCACAAGTGTCATAATGCTTGTTCATTTCCAATTTTTAGAACATGAAGGGATTTATAGTGAATTATTAGTGTCAAATATATGAGTCAATTATCCATGATACTTTAAAATGTCATGTTGTGAAATCACTTTGTCCTCTAACACGGGCACAAACAATTTGTTTTGTTAACTACCAGGGCCATTTTTTGATTCCATTTTTGAGATATGTCACAAGTGTCATAATGCTTATTCATGTCCACTTTTTAGAGCATGAAGGGATTTATAGTGAATTATTAGTGTCACATATATGAGTCAATTATCCATGATACTTTAAAATGTCATGTTGTGGAATCACTTTGTAGCAGTGGGGAAATCATATATTATAGGAAAATATAGGACATCTAGAGTAGACAATGTTCTGAAGAAGATGAAAATGATGTGGAGGATTAAATTGAGGTAGAAGAGGCTATGGTGGTGTTTACAACCATATTAATTTATATAATTGTAGGGAAGTTGGAGATACAGTAAGAGATGCCTTAAATTTTATAAATATTATAATTGTGATGGAAAGTATAAGATAAAGAATGTCTTGAGTTATTGGAAAACTATGAGAAATTATAGAATAACACTAGTAAAATTTAAGTTAAATTAAAAATTGTAGCTAAATTACAGGATGAGTGTTATGCCATGTGCATGCATGTTCTTACAAGGAATGGTGTGCAGACTAGTAAGGATGTTGGGGCTAAAAATACAATTAGAAAAAGGATACTACCTCAAGGAAATATTTATAAGGTTATTAATCCTTCGTATTAGAGGCAAGTTTATCATGAGGTTACATGTGTTCTTTGGAAGATGTAGGGAAAGTTGATTATAAAGTGTGTATGAGATGCATGAGATACCAAATATGATGTTGAAGTTGTTTATGTCAATTTTCTAATGTTGCACCAAGTAGGTATTTTACCTGAATTAAAACTTTAGATTAATAATCTATTTTAAACCTTATTATTTGATACAACAACCTCATTAATTTTTTTTAACTAAAAACTTCAAGTATGATACACAATTACTCTATAATTTTTTTATGATTGGATATGATGTACAAGATGTATTCATAAATATTATATTTCAATTAAATGTATTTATTAAATAAGCATAGATGGTCATGGGGAGTCCTTACTCAAAACTAGGTTATTGTTAAGTGATTAAGTGCATACTCTAAGGCTTTTGGATAAGTTAGCCTATAAATATGAATTTTAATCATGAAATTATCTACAAAGGTTTATATGTCAATAACTCAATAGTAACCATGTGATAATATTTAATAATGACTAACACCATGAAGCATCCAAGTAATAAAAGTCACAACTTAGAATACAAATAAAATAAGCATCAACTATCACTCTAAACATGTAAATGATGATAGGAACACACATGTTAGTCTATGAACATAATGATCAATCAATAGAATCATGTCAAGAACTATTATCCATATGCATGAAACTCAAGAATGTAACAACTACCATCAAAATCATTAACTATATAGAGAAATCATAGACATATTATGGTGTGTATAGTTCTATTTCTTATCATATGACAATTATTGATGACCCTCTCCTCAATGATACCCTCTCTTGGCATAGCCTTCGAGGTGTTTTTGACAAACATACATGAAAATGAAGATGGATTAATCTATGAAAATCAACTCATTGAATAAACATAAAAACACTAGTATTAATAATAAATGACAATAGCAAGTCCATAACATATCATATATAAAGTTTAAAACCATAAATTGAAATAAAAAAATAATTTTAATTTAATTTTTAATAAATAAAACAATAGATATAATGAGAAGGGATATGACATCCCTACATTCTATTTTTATTCTTTTAAGTATTAAATTGTTTCAATAAATATTTTTCATTTTCCTTTTATATTTAACTTGATAGAACCATCTTCATCCAATGGTGATTTTCACAAATTATTCATGTAATAGTCTTTATTAGATGTTCATGAGTATGTAAATTTAGACATAATAAAAACATGATTTCATAATCCATTGATTGGTTAAAGATTACCTTGATTTATGATTTTAACCATATTCTTTGACTTTGGTTTTCAAAACTCTATATAAACATAATTATGTGAAAATATTTTTTAATAATAATAATAAAATACAAATAAACTTAGAGTTTGATAAAATTTTAGGTAAATGATAAACTTACAATTTAAAAAAATTAAAAAAAATAAAAATGAGTCCACATATGTGTAGGTAGTTTATACTTGACCCAATACAAACTAGAGCTATCTTCAAAATTCTTATAAAAAATTAAAAAAATGAAGTTAAAGGGGTCATGAATAAGCCATAATTACCCTAAAACTATGCCTCCACTCAAAAATTCTCACCCTAATTTATTTAAGTCAAAGTTTACAATATAAAATCCACTTACTAAAATTTTGATATCTATGACATTATTTGTTGTCATAGTTCATTTCATTTGTTTACCAAAAAATTTGCATATTAACGTTGTTTTAAGCATACATTCAATTTATCTCATCCTAATTATATTTATTTAAAAAATTACCTACTATAACTTTAAGATACCCATTCTTGAACTAAATCCTAGTCTATATTTTTCATTATTATAAAATATTTTGAGGATTACTATTGTGAAAACCTTTTTTTCCCTTGCACAAAAGACACTCCAAATTATATCCTTAAGAATTATTACAAAGTATATTTCCATCATTGATATGAACAATCAAATTTAAATAAAAACCACTAAAATAGTATAAACAATCAAATTTAAATAAATACAAGAAAGATAATATAAGAAGCTATATTCTTCTTAACTCTCCTCTTCAATACGACCTATTTTATTTTATTTATATATCAAAATATTTCATGTGAGGGTCACCTATTCTATTTTTATGAAGTTTGTTTTCGAAAGTTATTTTCAATAAAATGTGTATTAGAAACTTAGGATACCAAAATTTGAAAGATAATTCTTTCTTTTAAATATATTTTAAAGTTTAATTGTTAAAATTTATAAAGCAATTCTTTCCTTTATATAAAAAAAGGTCTTCTTAATTAATTAGAGAGCTTACTTTTATAGATTGGATTAAATTTTGAGTGTCTTTAATAACACATTAATTTTGATTGGACCCAAAATCAAATATGAATATATTTTAAATCTCTTTAATTATATAGAATCTCTCAATCAATTTAAAATCAAACCAAAAAAAAATTTAAAACTCATTCCTCATTTTATTATAAAAATGTAAATTATTAATATATACAAAAATCCATAACCTTATATCAATCAAATATCTTTTTTTTTACTATTAATCAATATATTCATCTTTAAAAAATAAATTATCAATATAACAAAATTGATATTATAAAAAAAAGTAGTGATAGATATATCAATCAAGCATCTTTTTTAAAAAATTACCATGGAATAAATCAACATATTAAAATAGAATATAACCTTAAAGAAAGAAAAAAAACAAGTATAATAATCATTATTTCATTGTTAAAATATTATAATAATAATAACAATATTTTTTTGGCTGATAAACATTTCTGTCAGAAAAATATTGAATAATTCTAAACCATCTATCAGTGTATAATTTAATCCATTCCTTAGCAGATATTGTGCACCATGTCAAGTACTTAGGAATAAACATATTGTATTTGGCAGGCGGAAAAGTATTGAATAGATATAAATTGTCTATCAATGTATAATCAATCCATTCATTAGTAGATATGATGCACCATGGCGAGCACTTAAAATATACTAGTAGGAATAGACGTATTTAGTGTGATTGTTAGGTTACCACATTGTGGGGCCCAAAAGAGTCAAAGAACCCCTTTACATGAGTTGTCTGAAAGGCCTCTTCTATGTGATAGGGACATTAATTTATTTAGTTGAATGGGCCGGGCCCACCTCTCTCCGCATTTCCCGCCGAACACTTGGCGTTGCAATTTGCGAGTGTAGATAATGATGCAAACTGAGATTGATGCCCTCGTCACCTCGTGATTGGCACACGCTTACTTAACCATAGCTTTTGCTATAGTTTGCATTGTTTTGTGTTTAATTATTAGTCATTTCTAGTTTGTACTTTCTATTAGTTTAGATAAGAAGGATAAAATATAATTATTAATGAATTAGTACAGTTTTTTTAAATATATTTTTTTTGAAAAATCTAAAATGTCAATAAAAATCAATTTCAGAGTGTTTATTTTAAATTTATTATATGTTATATTGATTGTCAAAGAGATGTAGGTGTATTGGTTAAATAATTTAGTTGTCTCTGATCTCATCCAAGTTCAAATTCTCTTTGGTATATTAGGTTGGTTGTAGTTGTTGATGATGTTGGTGATGTTGGTGATGTTGATGATATTGGAGACGTTAGCAATGCTGGTGATTTATAAGGGGAATTTTTACCTCCCATTTGTGTCTTAAATTGGTTCGTAGCCCTAATCAATGTTACCCCTCTTTGATTCATAGCTCCAATTTTTGTAAAAGCATTTACTCGTAACTGAATAAATATATTATATTGATTAATGATTATTATTTTTTCTATACATTTTTCGTTGATAGGTGATATATGGCGACAATATAGTTGTACACATGTGTCAGATTCAAAAAACTCTTTATAGATAGTAAAAAACGGGCCTCACACTCCACCTATGCCCAAAATAATATAATTTTTTTGATCGAATTCTTTAAATAAAAAGAAAAAAATCTATATAATAATCAATTAAATGACAAATTTAAGGTGATCAATAATTATTAACAACTTACGAACAATAAAATCCATTGCGACCCCCACTACCATTATAAAACACTTATTGCCATAAAAAGTGGATATACAATTACATATGAAAGTCACAAAAATTTAGCTTAAGATATTGTTTAAAAGGTAAACGATATTGTTTAACGTGAGGCCAACCAATAGATAAGGTAATCAAAACATTTTAAATACATAGACATATGAAAAAAATATAAACATTAAAATAGAGTACAACATTCAACTCTCAAGTCAATGATAATAGTTATTACAAATGTACATTTGAATTTCTTGTAGGATTACAATTTAAAAGATAGAGAATGATAAAGAGTTATAGAAAATATGTCTTCAAGCTTCTTTTGGTTCCTTATTTGAGCTTGTTGTTGAGAGGAAGCAATGGGTAAGATGATCCCAACTAAATGGCAAATAAAATCCCTACCTATCCCAACTCATTTAACGGTAAACATTGAAGCAAGAAAGTTATCCACATTGTATGGGATTATGAGATGTCAACATATAGTTATCCACATTGTATGGGATTATGAGATGTCAACACATATCACAAATAAAAATATATGTACATGTACATGAACATATAACACTCAAATACATATACATACAAGTATCATTTTCATATAATGTATATCAATAATAAGTATACAAGAAGTATATCATTTGATCTACCAATCACACATGGTAAATAATATAAATAACATGTTTTATCTATTAGAACATAATCATTAACATAACATTTTTATTCACATTTTCAACTGTTATTTTTTTATATTTAATTTCAGTTAAATTGCGATCAAGTAAATTGACACTGTTGACCATTTTGATTAATCATGTAACTAATTTCCAAGAATTGTAAAATACTAAGTAAATCTATTAAGCAAATCAAATCAAATTAAGAGCTTAAGTGAAAAATCCATAGAAAGTTATTGAATATCTATTATTGAAAATTTATAATTCAAAATATCTGGGCTATGACATCATCGAAAGGGTCTCAAGCACTAGTCATTAATGGAAATAAATACCAGGTTTAAGGCCACCCATGCTTTATTAATGCTCCCTTATTCCAAAATATTAATTGCTTTGTCCTCCAAAATTGAATTAATCCTTGGCCACCCATCTTGATCTCAAGATGGGTGGTCACGGTTGATGCAAATAAACTATGTATAAATATTACTATAAAATCATCACTAATTCCCCTAAATTGATCAATCAAGAAGCCAAAACCATTGGTACTAAAAGAGATGTCGGAGGCACTTACCCAATTGCATTGGCAAAGACTTAGAGCACCAAATATGGGCACAAACACGTTTATGGACCATATTTGAAGGAGAGCCAATTTGAGAGTGTATTGTTTGTCTTGCTTTCCTTATTAGTTTCTTGATTTCGTTGACACTGGCCCTCGATGAAGTGGGCTTAGCATGTTAGGTTCTTTATGCTTATTATTAGGTTTTCTTACTAACATACGAACTAACCTACTTTGTAATCTTGCTCTACATTTTAGCATGCCCGATGGGACCATTGTAATCTAGAATATCGTAACTTAGACCATTGTACCATGGACTGTTGTAACCTAGATTGTTCCTATTCTAATGTACCTAGACCGATCTTACTTTCACTTGGACTATTCTAATTATGTGCCCCTCAATAATTATGATCCTGATTATGATTCACTGACATGCTCTACACATTTAGGGACTGTTCTACAAGGTAGTTTTGCTTGATTAGTTTTCGTAGCTTCTTTTGCAGTTAAGTGTAACGAGGTATGTCAACCCATGGTTTTCACTTGTTGGATGATTCTTTGGGACTTATTTTACATTGTACACTATTCTATTCTTATTTTATGGCTACTTGGTATTTATTGTTGCCTTAATATGGTCGTTAATTCACCCTCATAACCACTTACTATAGCTAGTTTAACTGTCATTTGAAATCTTACCTGTGGAAGTGCATCCCCTCAGTTCAGTGGTTCCCTGTACCTTTGTTCATATTGTGTTTTTGTTGCTTATCCCAAAAACACAAAAACATTATAAAATGATAAAATAAAAGACCAAAAACACTGCTAGTTCATGAAGATGGGCTTAAAATCTCCATAGGAGTTATAAAGTCATGTCATTTTTGGGTGTGTTTCATTTTTATTTTGATCATCGGTTCTGTTCATTCATTACGGGTCATTCTGATCCTGAAAACTATCACCATTTTGTGAGCAACCTAAGCCATGTCCTCACTATTTTATGAGTTGAACTATTTGGTATCTCATCATTATTAATTGAGTTGAAATGCCTCAAAAATTCTAAAAACATTTGAAAAGATCTAGAAAATCCTAAAAATCACAAAATCATGAAAATTGGCTTAGACTTTCCATGTGAGATATAAAGCCATCAAAATTTTCTAGGATGGGCCACCTTGTTAGTTCAGTTTATTTCTAAAAAACCTTGGTCCTTTTGAACTCATATTTCTAATAAAACTACATTGGCTTGAGGTCCACACAGACTATGTAGGCATCACTTGGATACATGGGGTATCTCAAGTTAGCTTGGCCGCATCTACTTTTATTTTTCAATTGCTTCTTTGCCTTAAGGATTCTGGGACTCTAGCTATTTCATAAGTAACCACTTATCATTTAATTTCCCTATCTTTATTGGCCTTTATCGTACACTTTCACCATTTTTTGAGATTATAATGTGAGCATTGTGTATTCAACTTTGATACACTAATGCCCACTTGGCTTCATCTTACGCATTCACCATTTTGTGAGACCATTCCCATATTCCTCTACACATCAATCATGTTTCCTTATCATTAATTTTATTCTATCCCATATACTAGGAAAACTACATTTGGATAAAAGTTCACATTAAATATTACGTCCATGGAACTATGTAGGTAGTGTCCACTTGCATAGTGCATCTGGAGTCAGCTTGGTTACCCCTTCCTTTTCTCCTATTCCCCCATTTGGTTTGTTTTGTGTCATTATCTCCTATTGTCTGGGGACAATTTTATCATCTCATTTGTGTCATTGTTACCTGGGGGTAATCTTGTACCCATTATCCTTTTGTTGTTATGTCTATGTCATTATTATGCCGATGTCATTATTACCTGGCTGAGGGGTCACCCTGTCACCGAGCATAGCACCTCTATTACACATACATGAAAAATTTGTTTTCTATTTATACTAACATTGTACTTAACCAATATTTTTGTATTTTTTTTGTTTAGATTCATAGACTTGCATACTAATTGATTCATTGCTTTATCTTACTATTTTATGTTTTTGTGTGTTTTGCTTATTAGGTTGTTAGCTTGTCTTGAATGTTATGTTTGAATACATTTTTTAAACCTTTTGAGTGTAGCCTTAACTTGGGCTTGAATTGTTTATGTTTGTATTTGAATTTTCTTATTGCTTATTGATTTTTTTGTACATTCTTGTTCCTACTTAAGTTTTGATGATTCATATTTTGATTTTTAGTTTGGTTACATTTTGTATTTAACACCTCTTTTTCTTTTTCATTGTTTTGTTTTTTGTTCAAACATAAATGATTGAAACTTTGGTTTTGGTAATTTTTATCATTATTTTTAGTTGTAAATATTCACCATTGAATTGGTCCATTCACAATTGAAATATAATGCTATTATAGGTTATTCATACTTATGATGCATAATTTCATTTTTAAAAGTAAACACCAAGTGCTCCAAGTCCAAAAGTCAGTGTGGCACCAAACAACATCTTTGACTGCACTATCCTCCATATCCAAGATATAGTAAGCAAAATGAAGGCCAAACATTGGAAATAAATAAGACTCTATTCAGGACGTGCATCTCTACACATACACATTGAGTCATATTGGTTATTTCTATGATTGGTTTAGGATGTGCACCTAATAAAATATCCTATAACATCTAGTCATACATCAAACAGAGCCATATATAAATCAACATCACATGCTAACTAAGGACATGCATCTCCTAACACTAACATATACAATCATATCATAACAAGAGAAAAAAAATATCATACAACACAAAAAATATTAATAGTCCATGTACAAATAACTATGAGCCAAAAATGAATGTCACACACACACATACACACACACACATCTCAAAATCATGTTTTATACATTGAAAGAATATCTATACATTTCATAAAATATAGAGCTACAAATCAACTTGATTTGGGTCGTTCCTTTGGGGACTCTACTAAAAACTCTAGCCTATGCTTGACGTTGGTGATGGTGGTGGTGGGACTATCACTACCTACTATGAATACGACTGTGCAACTAAAAATTCTAACTTTGTAGTATGATTGGACTTAGAGATGTTGCTAGTTTGTTATTTTCTAGAGTAATCTCTTAATGATGGAGCTCTCATCTCTACAAGGATTTTTGCCTCATACAATGTGTGGTAATAGGATATTTCATCCTTAGCATAGAGGACATCATATTTTACATGTAAGGCATCATCTTTGGCTGAAATCACATCAACCAAGGCTCTAGATGAACTCATGTCTGTACCATCTCGTCGAACCTCATTTAGATCTCCAGTTAACCTCTCTACTTGAGTGACTAGTCATTCTTGATCTCCACTAGGCTTATTATTCCCCCATTTATCTTCTTATGATGCTCATTCTTTCCCTATTTATCCATTTTTAAAACCAATTTCTTCTAAGTGCTCTATTTTCTAGCCCCATTTGCTAAATTACATGATTATTTTTATTTTGATCGAGGGCCTACCCATCAAATATTCAATTTTCCATCCTCCCTTTTAGGGGCATCATGGGCTATCTAAATTCTATTTGTGGCATTTTTGTAACCCCATCTCTCTGTGACTCATGAAAAATTTAGTGGAAAGTAGGAACAAATTTATTTCTTTTAATTATGATTATTCTCAGTGACCTTTTTATTCTTTAAAAATTTGTTGTTTCGACCAAATGGATCGCCACACCTTTTCAAACATAGGCAAAATATCGACATCCAATTATTATCACTGTTGTGTTAAAATTACAAATCTAAATGACATTCAGTAACAACACACAATTTAGAACAAAATCACTGAAATGCTCTAATTCATCTGCAAACGTCATGTGCAGGGCTCATGTATTCCTAAATGGGGCAATGCATTTTATACAATCATTATCTTCTTCCAATTCAATTCATATCAAGTTTGTGACCAGGAAAATTTTTGTTCTGGACCATTTAAATGCTCTAATTCATTTGCATATGTTACATGCAAGTGTTGATTTTTGCCCATGTATCCTTGAATAGGGCAATGCATTGTTCATAACTATTATCTTCCTCTGATTCAACACCGATCAAATTACGACCAAATAGTAAAGCTATTAAGAAAATCAAATCAGATTAAGAGTTTAAGTGGAAAATCCATGGAAAGTTATTGAATATCTATTATTGTAAATTCATAATTCAAAATATTTGGCCCATGACATCATTGAAAAGGTGTCAAACACTGGGCACTAATGGAGATAAATATCAGGTTTAAGGCCATCCATGCCTTATTAATGCTCTCTTATTCCAAAATATTAAATACTTTGTCCTCCAAAATTGAATTAATCTTTGGCCACACATCTTGATCTCAAGATGGATGGTCATGATAGATTCTCAACATTTTTGGAAAAATATAAATACATGAACCACCATAGATAAAAAGAGCTTTTTAATGCAAACAACTATGCATAAATATTGCTAGAAGAGCTTCATTAATTCCTAGAAATTGATCAATCAAGGAGCCAAAGCTATTGGTGCTAGAAGAGATGTCAAAGGCACTTGCCCAACCACATTGACAAAAACTTAGAGCACCAAATTTGGGCACAAACATGTTTATGGACCGTATTTGAAGGAGAGCCTTGGAGGGCATTACTTGTCTTGCTTTTGTCATTAGTTTCTTGATTTCATTGACACTGACCCTCAAGGGAGTGAAATTAGAATGTTAGGTTATTTATACTTATTATTGGTTTTCCTTACTAACACACAAACTAACCTACTACATTTTCACAACCTTGTCTCTCTATGACTCATGCAAAATTTAACGAAAAGCAGATTTTTTTTTATTTCTTCAAATTATGATTATTCTAAGCAACATTTTTATTTTTGAAAATTTATTTTTTTGACCAAATGTCTTGCCACACCTTTTCAAACAAGGTAAAAATGCAGACATACAATTCTTATCACTATTATTCTAAAATTACAAATTTGAATGACATTCTGAAACAACGTATAATCTAGACGAAAATCACTGAAATGCTCTAATTCATCCACACACGTCACGTGTAGGTGCCGATTTATGTTCATATATTCCTGAATGGGGAAATACATTTCATGTAATTTTTCTCTTCTTCCAATTCACTTCTCATCAAGTTTGTGACCAAACATATTATCATTATGGACCATTTAAACATTTTAATTCATTTGCACACATTACATGTAAGTGCTAATTTATGCCTATGTATCCCTTAATAGGGAAATGCATCGATCGTAATTGTCATCTTCCTATGATTCAACTCTAATCAAATTGTGACCAAGTAAATCGACATTTTTAACCATTTTGATTAAACACAACCAATTTCCAAAAATTGATAAATACTAAGTAAATCCACTCAGCAAATCAAATTAGATTAAAAGCTTAAGTGGAAAATCCATAAAAATTTATTAGATATCTATTATTAGTAATTAATAAATCAAAATATTTGGGCCATGACATCACCTATGACATCATCAAAAGGTGTCAAGCACCAAGCATTAATGGAGATAAATATCAAGTTTAAGGCCACCCATGCCTTATTAATGCTCCCTTATTCCATAATATTAATTGCTTTATCCTCCAAAATTGAATAATCCTTGGCCACACATCCTGAATTCAAGATGTAAGGTCAAGGTTGATTCTCAACATTTATGGAAACATCTAAATACATGAGCCACCATAGACAAAAGGAGTTTTTTAGTGCAAAAAAAACTATACAAAAATATTGCTAGAAGAGCTTCACTAATTCCCCTAATTGATCAATCAAGGAGCCAAATCCATTGGTGCTATAAGGGATTTCAGAGGCACTTTACCAACTACATTGACAAAGACTTGGAGCACCAAATTTGGGCATAAGCATGTTTATGGACTGTCTTTGAAGGAGAGCGACTTTGGGAGGGTATTGTTTGTTTTGCTTTCCTCATTAGTTTCTTGATTTCCTTGACACCGCCCCTTGAGGGAGAGGGATTATCATGTTAGGTTATTTATGCTTATTATTGGTTTTCCTTACTAATTCATGAACTAATATGCTTTGTAATCCTGTTCTAGACTACCCTAAGACACATAGTTCTGAAGGAAGTTATAGGTTTGTAAGGATCCATCCCTTCTTTCTTCTTATTAATTTTGTCCCTTAAATTTATTTTTGTTGGTTTATTTTCCTTTAACTATTTTTTAGCTTATGATATTTATTTTCCTTTATCATTAAGTGTCACATGGTTACATAACTTAAAATATTGTGATTATCTACCTAGTCAATGTTACCCCTCTCTGGTTCATAGCTCCAATTTTTGTAAAAGCATTTATTTGTAACTAAATAGATATATTATATTGATTAATGATTATTATTTTTTCTATATATTTTTTGTTGATAGGTGATATATGGTGACAATATAGTTATACAAATGTGTCGGATTCAAGAAACTCTTTCTAGATAGTAAAAAATGGGCCTCACACTCCACCTATGCCCAAGATAATATGATTTTTTTGATCAATTTCTTTAAATAAGAAGAGAAAAATATATATGATAATCAATTAGACAACAAATTTAAAGTGATCATTAATTTTTAATAACTCATGAATAATAAAGTCCACTACCACCCCCTACTGCCATTATAGAACACTTATTGCCATAAAAAGTGGATATACAATTACAGATTAAAATCACAAAAAATTAGCTTGAAGATATTGTCTAAAAGGTAAATGATATTATTTAAATTGAGGCCAACCAATAGATAAGGTAATCAAAACATTTTAAATACAAAAACATATAAAAAAATATAAACATTAAAATAGAGTATAACATTCAACTCTCAAGTTGATGATAAGAGTTATTACAAATGTACATTTGAATTTCTTGTAGGATTACAATTTAAAAGATAGAGAATGATAAAGAGTTATAGAAAATATGTCTTCAAGCTTCTTTTGGTTCCTTATTTGAGCTTGTTGTTGAGAGGAAGCAATGGGGTAAATGATCCCAACCAAATGGCAAATAAAATCCCTACCTACCCCAACTCATTCAATGGTAAACATTGAAGCAAGAAAGCTATCCACATTGCATGGGATTATGAGATGTCAACACATATCACAAATAAAAAAAACATATACATACACATGAACACATCACACTCAAACACATATACATACAAGTATGATTTTCTTATAATGTATATCAATAACAAGTATACAAGAAGTACATCATTTCATCTACCAATCACACATGGTAAATAATAAAAATAAAGTGTTTTATCTACTAGAAAATAATCATTTACATAACATCTCTATTCACATTTCCAATTGTTATCTTCTTATGATTTAATTCCAGTTAAATTGTGACCAAGTAAATTTACATTTTTGACCATTTTGATTAAACACGTGACCAATTTCCAAGAATTGCATAATACTAAGTAAATCCATTAAGCAAATCAAATCAAATTAAGAGCTTAAGTGAAAAATCCATGAAAAGTTATTGAATATCTATTATTGGAAATTCATAATTCAAAATATCTAGGCTATGATATCATCGAAAGGGTCTCAAGCACTAGTCATTAATAGAGAGAAATACCAAGTTTACGACCACCCATGCTTTATTAATGCTCCCTTTTTCCAAAATATTAATTGATTTGTCCTCCAAAATTGAATTAATCCTTGGCCACACATCTTGGTCTCAAGATGGGTGGTCACAGTTGATTCTCAACATTTTTGGAAAAGTATAAATACATGAGCCACAATAGACAAAATAAGCTTTTTAGTGAAAATAAACTCTGTATAAATATCGATATAAAAGCATCACTAATTCCCCTAAATTAATCAATCAAGAAGCCAAAACCATTGGTACTAGAAGAGATGTCAGAGGCATTTGCCCAACCACATTGACAAAGACTTGGAGCACCAAATCTGGGGACAAACATGTTTATGGACCATATTTGAAGAAGAGCCACTTTGGGAGGGTATTGTTTGTCTTGATTTCCTCATTAGTTTCTTGATTTCATTGACACTGGCCCTCGATGAAGTGGGATTAACATGTTAGGTTCTTTATGCTTATTATTGGTTTTTCTTACTAATGCATGAACTAACCTGCTTTGTAATCTTGCTCTACATTTTATAACACTTGATGGGACCATTATAATCTAGATTATCATAACTTATAACGTTATACCATGGAATGTTGTAACCTATACTTTTCTTATTCTAATGTACCTAGATCAATCTTACTTTCACCTGGACTGTTCTAATTATGTGCCCCTCAATAATTATGGTCATGATTATGATTCACTGACATTCTCTACACATTTAGGGACCATTATACAAGGTAATTTTTCTTGATCAGTTTTCGTAGCTTCTTTTGTAGACAAGTGTAATGGGGTATGTCAATACATGGTTTTCACCTATTGGATGATTCTTTGGGACTTATTTTACATTTTACACTATTCTATTCTTATTTTGTGGCTACTTGGTATTTATCATTGCCTTAATATGGTTGTTAATTCACCCTCATAACCACCTATTGTATCGATTTTAGTTGTCATTTGAAATATTACCTATGGAAGTGCATCTCCTCAGCTCAGTGGTTCCCTATACCTTTGTTCATATTGTGTTTCCATTGCTTATCCCAAAAACACAAAAAACATTATAAAATGATAAAACAAAAGACCAAAAACACTGCTAGTTCATGAAAATGGGCATAAAATATCCATAGGAGTTATAAAGTCATGTCTTTTTCTGGGTGTGTTTCATTTTTATTTTGATCATCGATTCTGTTCATTCATTACGGGTTATTCTGATCCTGAACACTATCACCATTTTGTGAGAAACCGAAGCCATGCCCTCACCATTTTGCGAGTTGAAATATTTGGTATCTCATCATTCTTGATTGAGTTGAGATGCCTAAAAAATTTCAAAAACATTTGAAAATATCTAGAAAATCCTAAAAATCACAAAATCATGAAAATTGGCTTAGACTTTCCATGTGAGATATAAAGCTGTCAAAATTTTATGGGATGGGCCACATTGTTAGTTCATTTTATTTCTAGAAAACCTTAGTCTTTTTGAACTCATATTTCTAAGAAAACTACATTGGCCTGAGGTCCACGTGTACTATGTAGGCATCATTTGGATACATGGGGTATCTCGGGTTAGCTTGGCCGCATCTGCTTTTATTTTTCAATCACTTATTTGCCTTAAGGATTATAGGACTCCTAGCTATTTCATAATTAACCACTTGTCATTTAATTTCCCCATATTTATTGGCCTTTATCATATGCCCTCACCATTTTATGAGATTATAATGTGAGCATTGTGTATTTGACTTTGATACACTAATGCCCACTTGGCTTTATCTTATGCACTCACCATTTTGTGAGACCATTCCCATATTCCTCTACACATAAATCATGTTTCCTTATCATTAATTCTATTCTATCCCATATCCTAGGAGAACTACATTTGGACAAACGTTCACATTAAATCTTACGTCTATAGAACTATGTAGGTAGTGTCCACTTGCGTAGTGTATTTGAAGTCAGCTCAGTTACCCCTTACTTTTCTTCTATTCTCCCATTTGGTTTTTTTTGTGTCATTGTTACCTGGGGGCAATCTTGTACCCATTGTCCTTGTGTTGTTATGTCGATGTCGTTATTACCTAGCTTAGGGGTCACCCTGTCACCAAGCATAACACATCTATTACACATACAAGAATAATTTGTTTTCTATTTGTAATAACATTGTACTTAACCATTGTTTTTGTATTTTTTTTTTAGATTCATAGACTTGCATACTAATTGATTGATTGTTTTATATTACTATTTTATATTTTTGTGTGTTTTGTTCATTGGGTTGTTAGCTTGTTTTGAATGTTATGTTTGAATACATTTTGTAAACCTTTTGAGTCTATCCTTAACTTGGGCTTGAATTATTTACGTTTGTATTTGAATTTTCTTATTGCTTATTGATTTTTTTGTACATTCTTGTTTCTACTTAAGTCTTGATGATTTATATCTTGATTTTGAGTTGGTTACATTTTGTATTTAGCACCTCTTTTTCTTTTTCATTGTTTTGTTTTTTGTTCAAACATAAATGCTTTCAAATTTGGTTTTGGTATTTTTTTATCACTATTTTTATTTGTAAATATTCACCTTTGAACTGGTCCATTCAAAATCAAAATATAATGTTATTATAGGTTATTCATACTTATGATGCATAATTTCATTTTTCAAAGTAAACACCAAGTGCTCCAAGTCCAAAAGTCAATGTGTCACCAAACAACATCTTTGAATGAACTATCATCCATATTCATGATACAATAAACATAGCGGAGGCCAAACATTGGAAAAAAATAAGACTCTATTTAGGACGTGCTTATCTAGACATACACATTGATTCATGATGAAAACTGATCTTACACAGCTCTGAAACCATCAACAAACTGATACAGACCTATCTAGATCATTCATTCCTTGTAGCCCTATTTTCCCTGTTTATTGGCCATAACTTTTTTTCAGTTAACTCAATCATGAAAGTAAAACCATTTATGGATACCCATTAAGCTCTTATATAACATACTGAAAAATATCTTGAGGTTGCTTTGTACGGAATTGTACTTCCTTCTTTATGCCCTGTTCTAATTAGCCCTCCTTGAATGCAAAACGTCTTGTCCAGAGTGATTTACGGACTTTATAATCAAACCAAGCACCATTACAGATACCCATTATCTTCTTACAGGTGAATCAAATGTTTGTTGATGCACTTATTTGGAGAAATCCACTTTTCCTATATTGGCCTATGCTCTTCATCTCACATGCATCTAGGATCCACTTGGCAATTGTTCTTTTCCATACTTCTCCATACTGTGACACCTTGAAACCACTTCAAAAAGTTTGATAACATCATCAAGGGTAAAATTACAAAGTTTCAAGAGTTTTCAAGCTTTAAAACTCATTTTGAGGGTTTGAACCTAATTCAGGGTTTTCCCATGACAGTCACAGGCCGAGAGCTTATTATTTTTGCTGGGAGTGTTTTAGCTTGTTTCAAAGGTTAAAATAAATTTTATAGGGTCTTTATTAGTACCCTACACATTCTCCAATCATCCTATAGGTTATATCAACCTTCTAAGCTTGCCAATACTCAACAACTCAGTGTCTTTTGACTGTATTTGTATGACAGTCAGCAGGGTCCATTAGTTTCTTCTCAAACACAATGGTCAACAGGGTTCCAAGGTAATGTATAATCATTTAAATATCTTAAATTATTTCTCCAGTCATATGCTCATATCAATTATGACCTTATCAACCCATCTACCATGCAAAACATGTAACTTTCTTAACTTGCCTGTATATTGTCACCTACAGGCCTGAATTCCAACTGTTGGAGTTTTTGGACATTAAAGGGGTTTCTAAACCTGTTTATTCCTTTATTAAGTTTATACCTGACTTAGGGACCTATTTCCATACCATTTTCAACTCCATACAAACATTTTTTTTTGTGGATTTTACCTAAGACAGTGGGCTGTATTTTAAATTCCAGAATATCTTGTTTAGGCCTGTTTAGGCTTCTTATGACATTCAAAGCTCTTTTAGATCTCTTGTTCACATAATATCAGTTTAAACTCATTTTCAACATGACAAATAACCAGTCTTCATGTATTTTTCTAAATGTTCTCAAGTGAACTATCATCCACACACTCATACATATACACACACAGGCCTATTTACCAGAATTTCATAAAGAGACCATAACATGAAACAAAACATTCATTCTCCTTAGATAAATTAAGAAACTTACAATTCAATATCAATTTCCATGGCTTTCAAAGCCTTACTTTCTCCTTCATACATTCTTTACTGCTCCTTCTCTTTCCTTCAACATTTCTTGAGTGAGGTCCTCCCTCACTAATTCTCCTCTCTCTTCTTCATTCCATTCTTCTTTCCATTGAATGAGAGGACTCTTCCTCTCTGTTCTTATTCTCTTATACACCCCTCTCATCCTCTCTTCTCTTCTCCTTTTCTCTTCTTAATGAATTCTTCTTCTTTTTTTTTTCTTTCTTTTCAAGAATCTCTCTCCTAACTTCTACGCCCAAATTGGGCTTAAGGCAAACAAATGCTGTTTTTAAGTTTTAACAATTTACTAAGGTTGAAAATAGTTTCAACCGTTTCCCCTTTATTTCCTCAACAATCTAACAATCACTTTTCACCTTTTTACTTTCACTTTTTGATAATTACATTTACCTTGAAGGTGAAATTTTGAAATCTCACAATTTGAAGGGAAAACCAAAATTTGAATTTTCACACTAGAATTTGAACTATTGTAGATGCTCCTGCATCAATTCATATTGGTTATTTCTATGATTTGTTTAGGATGTGCACCTCATAAAATATCCTCTAGAATCTAGTTATACATCAAATAAAGCCATATATAAATCAACATCCACATGCTAACTAAGGACGTGTATCTCCTAACACTAACATATACAATCATATCATAACAAGAGTGAAAAATATCATGCAACACAATTAATATTAACAATCCATGTACAAATAGTTATGAGCCAAAAATGAATGTGACACACACACACACACACACACACACACACACACACACACACACACACACACACACACACACATCTCAAAATCATGTTTTATACATTGAGAGAATATTTATACATCTCATATAATATAGAGCTACAAATCAACTCTGATCTAGGTCATTCCTTTGGGGACTCTACTAAAAACTCTAGCCTATGCTTGACATTGGTGATGGTGGTGGCAATGGTGGTGGTGGGCCTATCAATGCCTACTATGAAGTTGACTGTGCAACTGAATGTTTTGACTTTGTAGTATGACTGGACCTAGAGATGTCGCTAGTTTTTTATTGTCTAGAGTAATCTCTGAATGATGGAGATCTCATCTCTTCAAGGATTTCTACCTCATACAACATGTGGTAATATGTTATTTCATCCTTAGCACATAGGCCATCATATTTTGCATGTAAGGCATCATCTTTAGCTGAAATCACATAAACCAAGGCTCTAGATAAACTCATGTCTATACCATCTCATCGAACCTCATTTAGATCTCTAGTTAGCCTCTCTACCTGAGTGAGTAGTCACTCTTGATCTCCACTAGGCTTTTTATTCCCCCATTTATCTTCTTATGATGCTCATTCTTGCCATGTTTATCTATTTTTAAAACCAATTTCTTCTGATTGCTCTATTTTTTAGCCCCATTTGCTAAATTACATGATTATTTTTCTTCTGATCGAGGACCTACCCATCAAATATTCAATTTTCCATCCTCCCTTTTAGGGGGCATCATGGGCTGTCCAAATTCTATTTGGGGCATTTTTGTAACCCCATCTCTTTGTGACTCATGAAAAATTTAGTGGAAAGTAGGAATAGATTTATTTCTTCTAATTATGATCATTCTAAGCGACCTTTTTATTCTTTAAAAATATGTTGTTTCGACCAAATGGCTCTCAACACCTTTTCAAATAAAGGAAAAATATAGACATCTAATTCTTATCACTATTGTGTTAAAATTACAAATCTAAATGACATTCAGTAACAATGCACAATTTGGAACAAAATCACTGAAATGTTTTAGTTCATTTGCAAACATCTTGTGCAGGGCTCATGTATTCCTAAATGAGACAATGCATTTTATGCAATCGTTAACTTCTTCTAATTCAATTCATGTCAAGTTTGTGACTAGGAATTTTTTTGTTCTAGACCATTTAAATGCTCTAATTCATTTGCACACGTTACGTGCAAGTGTTGATTTTTGCCTATGTATTCTTGAATAGGGAAATGCATTGTTCATAACTATTATCTTCCTCTAATTCAACACCAGTCAAATTATGACCAAATAAATTAATATTTTCAACCATTTTGATTAAATGCATGACCGATTTCTAAGAATTACAAAATACTAAGTAAAGCCATTAAGCAAATCAAAATAGATTAAGAACTTAAGTGGAAAATCCATGGAAAGTTATTGAATATCTATTATTTTAAATTCATAATTCAAAATATTTGGCCCACGACATCATTGAAAGGTTGTCAAACATTGGGCATTAATGGAGATAAGTATCAGGTTTAAGGCCACCCATGCCTTATTAATGCTCTCTTATTCCAAAATATTAATTACTTTGTCCTCCAAAATTAAATTAATCTTTGGCCACACATCTTGATCTCAAGATGGATGGTCACGATTGATTCTCAAAATTTTTAGAAAATTATAAATACATGAGCCACCATAGACAAAAGGAGATTTTTAATGCAAACAAACTATGCATAAATATTGCTAAAAGAGCTTCACTAATTCCCACAAATTGATGAATTAAGGAGCCAAAGCCATTGGTGTTGTTGGGTGAATATTTTTTCATCAAGCAATCGACGGCAAAATGGGTATATCGACCAGAGCACAAGGAGATTTATATGGCAAAAAGTGTGGGTTTACCACATCATAGTGAGATAAATCTCTCCTCTCATCAAGAGGAGATTCCCTATAAACTACTTATATATTAATATGAACTGAAAATAGACTCAGGGGTGAGATTACACCATCCATCTCTCTTTTTTTAGAGATGATGTTTACAAGGTAAAAGTAAATCCTAGTTAATGACTGAAAGCATTTCTCTTCTTTCAAAAATGATATTCAGCAAATAGCAAAAAATCTACTCGAATAGTAACTAGATCCATGAGAAACCCATGAAAGCACAAAGTCTTTCATTGCTTCCCTTATTGATTTAGAATGTACATAATAGTAGAGTGAAGTGCAGCTCAAAGTCTTCACTGAAAACTACAACAGAGCATAAGATCTTAAAGGATAAAAGCAGTTCAAAGCCTTTCTAATATCCTTTTCACTAAAACATGAAAAACATGAACTAAAGGTAATTATAGCAGGATAAAGTCTTCATAATTAACCTCAGAGCATCTTTAGATAATTTCCACACACTTTGCTTGTTTAATCAAATAGATGAGAGATTATTAGAAAAAGAACATAAGAACGATATCCTAAATAACACAAGTTATTCCAACACAAAGTCTGAAAGTAACCTGCTTTCTCATCCATTCAAGAAAATACGATTTACAATCTGAGCTCAAAGTCTCAGGAAGCATCTCAATTTTGACAGAGTTTTTGCTCTCAATTATCAAAAGATCCATCCATTACAAAAGAGGCTCCCTCTATATATAGGGAGAAACCTTGAGAATTGAGAAAAAACTTAAATATTAAAACCTAGTCAAAGATGATAGTCTTTGTTGACTTTGGGACTTTCCAAAATTTTACATGTAATTACACATGATAAAAGTACATGTGTAAATGTCCCAAGTTAATTAAAAAGTGCATTTGAAAAATGGAGAAGAAAGCATGGAAGAACAGTTTTAATTTTTATTTCCAGTCTTCTTCAGATGAGCATCGTACATGGTGATAGCTACCTGTATCTTGATATTGTCTGGAGAAACAATATTCTTGAGAATCACCTTAGCCTTGACTATAGTATCTCTTACTGTTGTGATTGATTTGGCATGACTAGTTAACCTAGTTTTCAGATTGTCCAGAGTTAACTGATTATTTAGGATATTGTCCATAGAGGCCATTGAGAATGCTTTCTCCTCAAATTCTTTTTAGAACATACATTCAAACTCCTGAATCATCTCTTCTACCCAAATGAATTATTTTTCTTGAGAGGTAAGTTTAAAAGGCAAATCCTCCAATTTGTGCAATAGACTGATATCACTTTGTCCACTGAGATCCTTGGAAGATTCAAGATCACTGATTAATTCATTAAGCACCTAGCTCCTATATATCAATGCTTCTTTAGTTTCAACATAAGAGTCCCTATCAACAATGACGCTGATTGATACTAGAGTACGCATTTTTAGTTCCTTCATATCTATCTATTTTCTAAGATATTTATCTATGCTTTCAACATCTTGAGAAATGATATTGATAAGATCATCTAGTTCTGTTCTCATTTTACTCATTTTGCCCATCTTCTCAGACAACTCTATGAATAAGGAAATCCCCTGTGCATGCATCTTATCTAAGTAGTCTTCAAGTACTTTCCCCTTGAGATAGGTCCTTTCTGCTTTTTGAATCATGGGATCATCTATGGAGATAGCCTCTGGAATTACTGCTTCTGGATTGAAAGTGATTCTCTTTATTACTGAAGTCAGTTGTTCCACCATTGTCTTATAATGATCCTTCATTTCTTTTTCCCTATCAAATTTCTAACCATAATATCCATTGCTGATTGCAAATCACTCTTAGCGCCTTCTTGAGTTATCTTCCCTAACTCAACTCGAGAGATAGAGTATCTACTCATATCAAAATTTTCAAGAGATATATCATGTGGAGGTCTGGCTATTTCCAAAAATTTGTGCCCCTTATCTCCAATCATCTTTGAAAGGATATTTGGCTTCTTGGGGGTCTTAGCTTTTACTAGCACCATTTTACTAAAGTCAAAGTTATCTAGAGAGATGGCTTGTTTTTTCCTTTTGGGTGTAAAAGTTGACAACCACGATGGGAGCGTAGAAGTACTTACATTAGGAGCAATCTCTATTATTGGTGTTACTAGAGTCTCACTTGCACTAGTGGTTGTAACAATGGGTGGAGTATCTGCAAGAGCTGCACCTTCTATTGAATGGTTGAAAGTAGAACTATCTCTGATGTCAAAAGATGGAGATGATAAACTAGGGATTGATCTAGAGGAATGAAAAATACCTCCAAAAGTACTTTGGGGGTCATTAACAATGATTTTGAAAGGAGAGGCTGATCCAGAAGAGGGAACAATGATTGGAGAAGTAGGTGAATAAGTTACAATAGGTGTGCTAGGTGGGGAAGAGGAGAATCTTGTTTTTGGCCACACACCTTCTTGTAGAGACAGAGTTTCCATTTCTTATTGACCTGTAGGCCTATCATCAGTTTCCATCTGTTCTACTGCTAGTTCTTTGGCACTTTTTTTCTCAACCTCTATATCTATTATTTTTGGCTCTTTTTCTATGACTTTGGATTTCTTTGTTACAAAAATGATCCTAGGCTTATGTGACCTAGAAGGAAAAGGAACATCACCTTTATTCTTTGTTTTGTTTTCGACTCTTCTTCTTGTTTCTTCTTGAAATTTGGTTTTTGACCCTGTAATGAACTCTTTCAAAGCGATTCTCTTATTTTCTAACTAATCATTGGTGTTTGCCAATATTGGTTCAAATCTCATCCTTAAGGAAGTCAACTCCTAAGACCATTAGATCAGGGGAAAAGGAGCATTGACAACTTGCTCAACATGATCTCTACTATTGATCAGATCTCTGTCATCCACTAGATTTACAAGGATATCAGTGAGCCCTAGATATTCTATTTGCTCAAGAGACAATCTACTATAGTCCATCTTTATGATGTCTTTTGCTGTCCTCAAATCGATCCAAACGTCTTCGATCATAGGCTCATGGAACTAGGTCTTCCTCCTGATCATGTCCTTCATGCCTCTGTAATCAAAATTTGGTCTCTTTTTGAAATGCTTCATGGTTACAAGTTGCATTTCAGTCTCCATTGCTCTAGCTTTTACATCAGTCGATACTAAGAACCTACCAATTTCAATTGGGAACCTGAAACCAGGTTTCTTGAGTTCCATTTGCTTATTGTGTATGACAATCAAGACCAATTTGTTTGAGGGGAATCTTGGGAGCATATAGGGATAACCTTAGAAAAAGCTAACCCATAGATAACAAAAGAAGGGAACTAAAAGAACATACACTTGAAGTCATTCACAACAGTCTAGGATTCGTCTGACACTCTTTTTTGTTCTAGTTGGGGATCAAAAAGACACAAAAACACCATGAAGAAAGCATCATTTACCCTCCTAAAATGATGGATAGAACCCTTCAATGTTAGCTGAGGGTAATATTGATATACAGAGGTTGTTTTTCTATCTCCCTCTGATGTTAAACATGATAAAATTCTTATTGACACTGCAATATATACCAGGTATGAAGTCATGTAGAATTTAGATGTAGTGGATACCTTTATCAATTGTTCATGCAAAGCATTGCTAATTTGTTCTCCCAAAAAAATACCTTGTTTGCCCTGGAGAAATATCTTAACGAAGGGGTACATCCACTCATGAAATTGAGAGGAAGAAGGTAAACCTCATACTCTGATGAGAAGAGTGATCAAGTCGCCAACTTCTTCTATAAAATCACTCCTCAAAAAATTCCATGGCCATTTGGACAAGTTCCCTCTGGGAGTTTTGAGCCATCTATTATTGATCACTTTCTTCGCTCTTTCAAGATCTTTATCATATTACTTTTGTGCTTAAACGAAATCAAGCTTCAACACTTTAGTAGCGGGAGGGCACATGAACACTTTGTCAATGAACTTAGGGTTTAGTCTAATTACTATGTTACCACCAGCATCTACTATAGCCTTGATATCCTTGTTGTAGAATTAAGCACACTAGAGAATGAACTCTATGTGATGAACCACCATAGGAAAAGAGGAGACTAGATGAATATTACTCTCAATAATCCTCTTTATTTCAGAGCTAGGATTGCTTGCTTTGGTTATTTCTATGAACTCAGCTATATCTACGTGCTCAATCTCTATATCCCTAATGTTATCGACATTAGAAGAAACTGAGGTGACTAGAAAAACACCTTGATACTAGTACTTCATTGTCTTTGACTTCTTTGGAAAAACCTCAATCATTTGGATAAGCCTTTGTCAAAAGTATATTGATGAAGAAGGATCTTGAAGACAAACTGCAACAAGAATCATGATCACATAATTAGGGAAAATATTGGCAATCTAGGAAAATTGCACGTTGGATGATCACGATCATGGGAATGAGCTTGAAAGGGCTAAGGCATGAGAAAGTCAGAAAGTGAAAGGGAAGTAGGCTCAAAAAAATGATAAAATCAAAATTTCTTAGAGTTAGGGAAATTGGAGGGAAAGCATGTAGGGGCGGCAAAAATTGCCACCCTTGCATGTGGGGGAAGGTCTTCTACATAGGCAGAAAGAATTACTTCCCCTACATGCTGGGATTGAAAGGTTGTGCATCAGTGCAATTTTCACCACCTATGCACATTAGAGAGGAGGTCTTGTGTAAGGGTGGTGATTTTCACCGCCCTTGCATAAATGGCGAAGATTTGTAAAGGCAGAAAAAATTGCCACCGTTACACTGGTTTAATGGCCAAATGTAAGGGAAGCAATTTTTGTGGCCATTACATTACTAAGTGGGCCTACAAGTATCACGTAGGAGGGTGTGGTATAGGCTTTACCTAGATAGACTCCTTAGGGAAGAAGAGAGAAGGGGGGAGAAAATAAAAATAAAACCAAAATAAGAAGAAAAAGAAGAAATCAACACACGGAGAGAAAGAAAAATAAAAAAGAAATGAAAACCTAAATAAGAAGAGAGAAAAAACACAAAAACCTACCTGGTGAATGCAATCCCATGCTTAGATCCAAGAAAATTACGCTCCTCATTCACACGATCGACTGGATGCAAGGAGGAGAAGACAAATTGAAATGAATCAAATGAGGTGAAAATGGGTTTAAAAAGGGTGAAAATCAATTCCAACCACTTGGCACGGGAGGCCATAAATGTTGTGCATGAAAACTGAGATCATACAAGGGTGGAAAAAATCACCGCCTCTACATCTGAGGTTGAAGAAGGATGCAGGGGTGGCAATTTTTTCCGCTCCTGTATGAAAGGATGGAAGGGCGATGAAAATCACCGCCTCTGCATGGAATGGGTAAAGAAGATGCAAAGGCGGTGATTTTTACCACTCTTGCATGGAAGGATGTAAGGGTGGAAAAAATCACCTCTTTTGCATGGAAAATTAAAAACCACACGTAGTGGTAGCAAAAAATGTTGCCCTTACATGCAAACTAAGCAAACACACCAACTCCTTGAAATTTATCAAAAATTTGATGTTCTGATCACATCAAAATCATAACGATTTTTACATTTTTTGAGAAATTGTAACGAGGGAACGTCACAAACTTTTCAAGGATGCCAGTTGATCAAACACAAGGTCAAGAAAAACTTGCCTCGAAAAATGAACTTAGAGTGAAAAAATGAAATGGACAAGTTTCGTAGGGGTTGTTCCAAAAATGAGCGTAGCTAATTTTGGGAACAACAGGTGCTAGAAGAGATGTCAGAGGCACTTGCCCAACCACATTAAAAAAAACTTAGAGCACCAAATTCGAGCACAAACACGTTTATGGACCGTATTTGAAGGAGGGCCTTTGAGGACATTACTTGTCTTGCTTTCCTCATTTGTTTCTTGATTTCATTGACACTAACCCTCGAGGGAGTGAACTTAGCATGTTAGGTTATTTATACTTATTATTATTTTTCCTTACTAATGCACCAACTAACCTACTACATTTTCATAACCTTGTCTCTCTATGACTCATGCAAAATTTAGTGAAAAGTAGAAATGAATTTATTTCTTCAAATTATGATCATTCTAAGCAACATTTTTATTCTTTGAAAATTCATTTTTTTGACCAAATGTCTCGCCATGCCTTTTCAAAAAAGGGAAAACTGTAGACATATAATTCTTATCACTATTATTATAAAATTACAAATCTGAATAACATTCTGCAATAATGCATAATCTGGATGAAAATCATTGAAATGCTCTAATTCATCCACACACATCACGTGTAGGTGCCGATTTATGTTCATATATTCTTGAATGGGGCAATGCATTTCATGTAATTTTTCTCTTCTTCCAATTCACTTCTCATCAAGTTTGTGACCAAGCATATTATCATTATGTACCATTTAAACATTTTAATTCATTTGCACACATTACATGTAAGTGCTAATTTATGCCTATGCATTCTTGAATAGGGAAATGCATCGATCGTAACTGTCATCTTCCTATGATTCAACTCTAATCAAATTGTGACCAAGTAAATCAACATTTTCAACCATTTTGATTAAACACAACCAATTTCCAAAAATTGATAAATACTAAGTAAATCCATTAAGCAAATCAAATCAGATTAAAAGCTTAAGAGGAAAATCCATGAAAATTTATTAGATATCTATTATTGGAAATTAATTAAAAAAAATTTTAGGCCATGACATCATCAAAAGGGTGTCAAGCCCCAGACATTAACGGAGATAAATATTAGGTTTACGGCCACCCATGCCTTAATAATGCTCCCTTATTCCAAAATATTAATTGCTTTATCCTCCAAAATTGAATAATCCTTGGCCGCACATCTTGATTTCAAGATGGACAGTCAAGGTTGATTCTCAAAATTTATGGAAACATATAAATACATGATCCACCATAGACAAAAGGAGCTTTTTAGTGCAAAAAAACTGTGCACAAATATTGCTAGAAGAGCTTCACTAGTTCCCCTAAATTGATCAATCAAGGTGCCAAATCCATTGGTGCTATAAGGGATGTCAGAGGCACTTTCTCAACTACATTGACAGAGACTTGGAGCACCAAATTTGGGCATAAGCATGTTTATGGACTGTCTTTGAAGGAGAGTGACTTTGGGAGGGTATTGTTTGTCTTGTTTTCCTCATTAGTTTCTTGATTTCCTTGACACCGCTCCTTGAGGGAGAGGGCTTAGAATGTTAGGTTATTTATGCTTATTATTGGTTTTCCTTAATAATGCATGAACTAACATGCTTTCTAATCCTTCTCTAAACTACCCCAAGACACATAGTTCTGGAGGAAGTCATAGGTTTTTAGGGATCCATCTCTTCTTTCTTCTTATTACTTTTGTCCCTTAAATTGATTTTTGCTGGTTTATTTTCCTTTAACTATTTTTTATCTTATGAGACTTATTTTTCTTTATCATTAGGTGTCACATGGTTACACAACTTAAAATATTGTGATTATCTACCTATTGATAGAGGTTTTACATTGTTTAAA
This sequence comes from Torreya grandis, assembly GCA_037957365.1. NCBI lineage: Eukaryota > Viridiplantae > Streptophyta > Pinopsida > Cupressales > Taxaceae > Torreya > Torreya grandis. The sequence goes on from JARHVA010003088.1 coordinate 1,636,814, forward strand.
CACATGCTAAAAATGGTATTATTTAATTAGGGGTATCATGGAGGACACCTCCTTTCAATTATTTGGGTTCTAACTTTCTTATTTTCCTTTATCATATTGAGATTTCATTTGATCACATATATTGATCTATCACGTCTTTTGTGTGCTTAGTGCTTCTACCTATGGTCATGTCATATCATTCTTGTGATTCCTTCAATGATTTTTTGTGCTTAATTATATGAGTGTTTTGATTTGATTCTAGAGGGTTTGATGTGTTTGCTTTATTTTCTTACTATTTGTCATGCCTCTCTTATTTTTTACTTTGTGTTGCTTTGCTTATTTAAAATAAAGAACACATAATTTCACATACATTTTCACACACATGCACATAAATAGAGACACATGTAAGCAAAAGATAAAATTTATTAGACAACCATATGAAGCATAAAATTCACATGGTCCATAAAAATTATGTTGTAAATAACAAAAGAATAATCCCATTTCTTTTTTTCATAGATTTTATGGGGTAACTTTTCCACATGGGCATCTTCACCTCTTCCCTAACTCCATATTTATCCTCTGTGTCCTCCCTGCTAGTGTATTCTATAGATTTGTGATCTCTATTTGCATCCTATCCTTGTCAATGATTGCTTCAAGGTATGCCACCCTTACCTAAATCACTAGATAAAAAATAAGGCATGGATTTGTATTATCGTGAGCCTATTCAATCATTCCTGGAATGCCCTATAGTATGTCTCAAAATATTCTAGTGACCATAATAAAAGATGTTATAGGTTTGATTTATTACCTTCACTTCAAATTAAAAATACATTAATCAATCAATATAGTCACATTAATTGTGAAGATAAAAATCAATTGTTTGATTTACTCCCCTAGATGTCATAGTTGCTAGTATATTTCCCATGTCTCCCAAATTGGAGAAAACATGATAGGTTCCTTTTTTACAACTAATTATTTAGTCTCTTTTCGGTCCCCACCTCTGATCTCCTCTACATTACATGTGTAACATGTTTATGATTCATTTGATCCCCCCTCTACCTTAGGTGGGAATAAGTGTGTTGGGTGAGCCTTAACCCACCATGCTCTCTATGCCCTTATAACTCATATATCATCAAACTTATTTGGATGCATCTCATCCTATTCCTCGTATTTAGATACCTCTTACTCACTATTCCTCTATGGGAACACAAATGTCTAATTCCATATGACAATGGCCAAGGTGCATCTTGTGTACTCTTAAATTATCCTAGTGCATGCTCATACTAAAATTTATAGTAAATTTTTTGCATACTAATACTAGTATTATATGGTATTACTAATCTACCTCAAATACTATGAATAACTTCACCCCAATGTATATGTTCCCTATATGGTTGTGTGGTAATGTCTCCTTCCTCGTGAGAGTCTATTGTTGTATGTAAATCTAGGACATCAAATTATTACTATCTCTTCAGTTCCACTATCAATCATATGTGTTCTAGTGGGATATATATGTCCTTAAGGGAAATGGGTGGGCCTATAGGTCTAATTAGTGCAAGGTGCTTATATCCTACACACTAAAAAATTTCCCTTTGGAAATTCCTACTCTATGTGGCTCATACACAAATTTGTAGAGGTCCTGATACAACTAGGAAAGCACAAATCATGATCACGAATACACCATCCACTTTTCCTTTATATATTATAACATAAGCACATTTTTTTATGAGCATGACACAATTATTGTGTTAATTTCCATTATATACATACATATATATATATATATATATATATATATATATATATATATATATATATATATATATATATATAATGGAAATATACCTACTCTATGTGGCTCATACACAAATTTGTAGAGGTCCTGATACAACTAGGAAAGCACAAATCAAGATCACGAATACACCATCCACTTTTCCTTTATATATTATAACATAGGCACATTTTTTATGAGCATGACACAATTCTTGTGTTAATTTCCATTATATATATATATATATATATATATATATATATATATATATATATATATATATATATATATATATATATATATATATATATGTTCAGTCATGGTGCACCCCCTTGTAAGATCATCCTAAACTCAATACCACTCTTTGGAGGATGTTTGACTCTCTCAAGATAATAATAATTTGATTTTTGGTCCTTTTCCCCCGTAGACATCCTCAATTTTTTTTACACCTAAAGAGAATCTTAAATACATGCCATAAGTCTTCTAAGGTATCCATCATCTCTTTTGATGGTAGCTAGAAGGTGCAAGTGTCACTATTCTACTACTCAAACAAAGTGGTAAGTAGAACATAGTCGAAGATATTGCACGAAGATGCACTGCTTGGCCAAGCCTACTCACATCAATGCACTCCTAATCACTCTATCTAACCATGTTAGTGCAAGTTTTTATTTTATTTAATGGTCTTTCCATACACATGTTGTTTATCTTGCTTAGATGAATTTTTAGGTCATTGTGAAAGATAATCCCATATTCATGAGGATGCGAGGACATGCTTATCTTTCACCTATATAATGTACCTTCCTAAATCTTTTATGGTTAATGATGCTAAATTTTATTTATTTGTGATCATTATTACAAAGCTTTTTTCTAACTCATGTTTGATTTTTCTATTACACAAAGGTAATTTATTCATACATTCAATCCCATCCAAACTAATCCTTGATTGTGGCCCACTTTGACATGATATTAGAGTATTTATGGTAGATGAATGCCATTTTTCCTATTATGAAATATTGAGTTTCAGCTTACATGTCATAGATCTACCATTCATTGACCTAGCTATTAAAGATACACTCTTTCCTAGAGTTTGCTCTTCTTTTGGGGTCCTCTACTGATCTATATTAAAAAAAATAATAAGAAAAAGGTGTCTCCTTTTGGTCATATTTCATCTGGTAGGTTTTAATGCAAAAAAACCCACACCATTATATTTAAAAAGTTTTGAAACTATAGGATTAACTATAAATGAGACCTAATTTTGTGATAATCAATTTTTACCATTTTAAAAGGGGTTTCAAGGATTTTTTGGTGATTTCACATAAATTTTTTCAATTTGGTGTCTTCAATGGAAAATCCTTTATATTTTTTAGAGATCCTTAGTTGGTATTTGGTGGATTTTAGAGATCCATACCAAATACAAATTTTTTAGGCTGGGTGGAAATTTCATACCTACATGCATAAATCGGAGTTTCCACACCTATCTACACTTGTCAAAAGTTTCAATCACATCAACTTCCCTAAATTATAATGCCAAACATTCAAATTGCTCTTGTAGGCTTAAAACTTGATGTTAAACATATAGAGTGCATTTGTAGCCAAAACTCTAACATGAAATTCTAAACTACACCTGCAACCACAAACATTGACATAAAACTTCAGACTACATCTACAGCCAAAAACTTTGACATAATAACTTTTGATTATGCAAGTATCCCAAAATATCGATGATGGGAAATTGGACTACACATGTAGTCCACATCTCTGATGTTAGAACTCCAAGATGTAGTCTTAAACCTTGATGACTGCATGGGAGGGATGCAAAATTAACATATATCTATAATGATTGTAGAGCTCAATTATAACCCTGACACCAATCTTTGAAGATAGCAACAGAGGCAAAAAATCCCTAAGAATATGATAAAGGTACAAAAATATAATGATGGCCATAAAAACATCAAATTTAAGGCCATATTGTGACACTATTCATTAGAAATTGGAGTCAATTTTGGGTGACATCACCCCCACATTAATGAAATCAATCATGGGGGCTCCCTCATCCTACTCCTTATTGCCTTGGTCACATGATAATTTAAGCCTTGGTCACAACCAACCCAAGGGGACTTAAATTTTCCTCACAAAAAGTCATCCAAACCTTTTGCACATCAAAAATGTTCAACCTATTTTTTTTTTCAAATTTATGGAAAGTGAGGATCATTATTTTTTGCGAGTAAGAAACATTTAAAATTCCATAAATTTCAATCGATATATCCTTTTTGGGAACCATTTGTTTTAAAAGTGCAAGTTTTATTGAGCTCTATACATTGATGATATTCTTGTGCCTTGTAAAATTGAACGTCTTCAGATGTAGGGATGTTAAATATCATTGCCTTTCTTGCACACTAAGTTCAACACATACTTCCTTACTATAATGGACCAGTCTCAAGTTCCACTTCTTTCTTCATTCAACTATCACGAGTGGAAAGTCAAAATATAAATCCTATTAAAGAGTAGAAGCTTACACCAGATCATTATGGGTACATAAACAAAACTGATAATGGATGTAGAGAAGGTGAAGTGGTATAATAGAAGTGAAAAAACCCATAGTCTACTATGCTTGACTATGTATTTTGACTTGTTTTTTCATATTGAATTTGTAACTACTCCTAATGGAGTGTGGGCTACATTAGAAACACTCTTTGGGAAGTAGGACATCATGAGGGGTCATGAGTTAAATAATGAGCTCATTAGTTTGAGCCCACATGATTTTTATATGATATAAGACTTCTTTGCAAATTTCAAATTACTCAAATTATAGTTAAAATTATGCAATATTAACAATAAAGATGATCAATTGACTCTTTCCATCCTTGCCAAATTGGATTCTAACTATTATATATTTGTTTCTACTTTCCACACCACTAAGCAATCCCTTGGAGCTACATGGACCATGCCATTCTTGGATGATTTTACTATTGACTTGAATTGGGAGTAAAACAAACTTATTCAAATGGGTACACTGAAGTCATCTAAATCACATACCTTAATTATTAGTCATGACAAACAAAAGGCTTTTATTATCAAGGAGAAGAAACAAAACAAGAAGGACCCAAAACAAAAAATGGGTCATAAATATGATGCTAATTTCAAAGCATCAGAAGAGTCATCCTCTTCATATGAGAAAAACAAGAAATAATGACTCACATATGCCTAATGCAAGAAATCTAGGCATGATGAATCTAAATGCATGAATTAAATTGACCAATTGACTAAAATAATCAAGAAGCATAATATTAGTGTCCTTAATTATTCAAATCATAGTTCATCAACACATGATTATTTTAAGGCCAAAAATAGTAAAAAGGCAAAAGATAAGGGTAAACTACTTGTTGTAGTTGTGTCCCAACATTCTACATGGGTAATTGACTTTGGTGCCTCACACCACATGGCTTCATTACAAGACATGTTCGCATCCTTGGTTCCTTTTTATATGCCTTCCATCTTGTTGGGTGAAGATACTTCTGAAAAAGTTAGTGGGAGAGGATTTGTTGAAGTGAATTATGGAACATTTCATGATGTTCTATGTGTTCCCTCTTTATCCACCAATCTCCTATCTATTTATCAAATCACTCACATTAGTTCGGGCAAGAGAGTTGAGTTCACACCTAATCCAGTGGTTATTAGGAAAGCAAGCAATGACTTAATAGTTGCATTTAGGAAATTAAATCACCAGTCATGATTGGATACTTTATCACATTTTGCTCCTAATCAAACCTCTATTACACTACTCTCTCATTTAGATGGGATGATAAATTATGGCATGAGAAATTCAACCATCTCAATTATTGCTACTTGGAATAACTCAATCATCATGACATGGTTTTAGGGCTGCCATGAGTCAAGTTTTCTGATAGAGTTTGTTAGGGTTGCATACTTGTTAAACATCCTGAAGATAAATATGACAAGGGAAAATCATGAAGAGTTGAATAGATATTGAAGTTTGTCCATAATGACATTGTTGGTCCATTTCCAAAACCTTCATTCAACATGACTAAATCCATGCTTACTTTCATCAATGACTTTTTGAGGTATACTTGGGTGTACTTTTTTAAGCAAAAATTTGAGGTCCATGGTCATTTTTAGGACTTCAAGGCACTTGTAGAAAAATAGTCAAGTAAAACCATTAAGCTTTCATGCATTGACAATGGTGGTGAGTATGTTAGTAATCATTTTGAACAATTCTTCACATCGAATGGGATTGAACTAAAATGTATAGTTCTATATCATCCTCCATAGAATGGTGTTATAAAGCAAAATAATAGGTCCTTGAAGGAAATATCCAAATGTATGATACACTCTCTTACACAATATTGGGTTGAGACCATCAATTGTGTTTGTCACATATAGAATTGATTTCCTCATAAAACATTGAAAGGAGTCACTCATTTTGAAGCATATGGTAATTAGAAACCCACAATGAATCAATTTTGAGTGGTTGAATCTCTTGCTATGGTCTAAATTTCAAAGAAGAAACATAAGGAAATGTAACCTCAAAGTCAGTGTTGCATCTTAGTTAGATATCCTGGGGGTATTAAGGGATACAATCTTTTCCATCCCACCACTCGTGTGTTTTTTTATTGAAAGCAGCATTCACTTTCAATAGGTTACTTTAGACTCCACACATGACACTCCTCCCCTTCCTTAGATACACTAGTATTTGATGACATTTTTGATGATTCAAATCCATTTGATCAACTTCCTGGTGATCTTGATTCTTCTTCTAGATCTAATGATGAGAGTAGTGATGAGGGTTCACCTCCTCCTTCTCCTAGAATATCTTAAGAGGATGAGGAATCTCCTCCCAACTCTCCTACATCTAGTCTTTTTTGGGCTAAATAGACACTACAAATTGTCAATCAATGGGTTAAAAATCCATCAAACAATAGGAAAACCCATTCACAATTCTAGAATACCCCACATGATTTCATTGCATTTAATTCTGATCCACAATTGTTTCATGAGGCATCAGGTACTCCTGAGTGGGATACTACTATGGAAGAAGAGCATGGTTCCTTGTTGAGGAATAACTCTTGGGATTTAGTACCTCTTCCTAAGGGAAGAAAACTTGTTCGATGTAGGTGGATCTATCGAACAAAATTTGTAGCATATGGGTCCGTAGACAAGTTCAAAGCATTTTTGGTAGCAAAATGGTTTTTTCAAGTACTTGAAATTGACTATATCAAGACATTTTCCCTAGTTTCCAAAATGAACTTAATCTGACTCACTCTCTATTACCGCAACACATCATTAGGACATTCATCATATGGATGTGAAGAGTGTCTTTCTTCACAATAACCTCAAAAAATAAATATACATGGAGAACCATAAGGATTTATGGAAGATTCATTGTTAGTTTGCAAACTTTGAAAATCTATCTATGGACTCAAACAAACTCCTCGATCTTAGTATGCTAAGATAGACTTCTTTCTTCTTTTGGTTGGTTTCACTAGATGCCATTTTGATCTGAATGTCTATATCTTGCAGTAGGATGTTTCACTATTGGTTTTGGTTATCTATGTGGATGACCTTTTGATCATAGGGAGTTATTCATCTACTATTACAATAATGAAAATTACTTTGTTTGACAGGTTTTCAATGATTGACTTGGGCTTATTACACTACATCCTTAGGATTGAATTTTTTTAGTTTGACTCTGGGATCACTATTATATAATCCAAGTATGATCTTGATTTGATTGCATGGTTTAACATGGTTGACTGTAAGTTAAATTTGATTCATTTTCTATCTAGTGTGAAGGTTGAGGTTGATTATCCATCTCCTTTGGATGATGCTATTTTGTATCGATAACTTATTGGTAGTTTCATCTACCTTATGCACACTAGACTTGATATTTCATATGCAGTGGGCATGGTCTCTAGATTTATACATGAACCACATGAGCTACACTGGATATCATCTAAGTGAATTCTCCACTACATTCAAGGTAATCAAAGTTTTAGGATTAACTATGGAGAGGCCATCAATGTTGAATTAATTGGTTATACAAATTCAGATTAGGCTAACAATATTTAGAATGTAAGTTTACTTCAGACTACAGTTTCTCCATGTTGGTTCATGTTTGATTAGTTGGTCAAGTAAGAAGTAAAATGTTATTACTTTATCTTCTACTAAGGCAAAATATAGAGGAGTTATCAATGTTGTGAATGAGACTATTTGACTTCAAGGGATTCTCACTGAGTTTGGCATCTAGTTTTGATAACCCAAAATCATCTTTTACGACAACTAAAAAATAATCTAGATCTATAGGAATCAAATCCTACATCAACAGACCAAGCATATAGAGATTCACATACATTTCATTTGGGAGTTAATCCATGAGTAAGTCATTGATCTCTGCTACATCTAGACAATGAAGCAAATTATTGATATATTCACCAAACCTTTCATTGAGAGCAAGTATCTTCATTTACGAGCTCTACTTGGAGTTTAGGTAGCTCCAACATCCTCCTCTAGGGGAACATTTATATGTACTTATCATGCATTTATATTAGGACCTAATTATACTACTTACTTAAGTTACACTTAAGGGGGGTCTTAGTGTAGGTTTTTATTCCATTTAATAGTTTTTTCCTACACATGTTTAACTTGCTTAGGTGTCTTTTTAGGTTATTGTGAAAGATAATCCCATATTCATGAGGATGTGAGGAGATGTTTATGTTTTACTTATATAATGTGCCTTCCTAAATATTTTATGGCTAATGATGGTAATGATAATTGATTCATGATTGTTATTGTAAAGCTTCTTTCTGATTCATGTTTGATTTTTCTACTACACAAGTATATATTTTTTGTATTCGATCATATCCAGACTAATCCTTGATTGTGGCCCACTCTGACAAACCTATGTGATTATAATGTCTTAAACATGTTACCATGATGTATCTCTTGCACATAGATGGAACTGTACACCATATTAAACTAAGATAAAATCAATGTTCTTATTTGAAAAATAAGTTTTTAATATAAAATTGTGTAGATAATAGTATTAAAATATATTATTTCTCTTAGATCAAGATTATATAGTCTCTAATTAAAATTGTAAAAAACCTTTCAAAATTGTATAAAACTTATTAACACTATGATTGCCTGAAATTGATGAAAAATGTTTAACTCGTCTAAATATATAAACATGAAAATTTTAATAAAATATTAAAAATTAAAAAAAAAGGTGTACAATAACTTGTTCACATTAAATTATAAACATTAATAAAAAATCTCACATAATACAATCAATCAACAAGAAATACCCTCTAAGATCCCATAATAAAATTTATTTCAAAAGTTATAGTTGAAAAATTAAAAGTTAAAAATATGGTTCAAGAAAACCCCTAATAAGTCCATATCATCTATTTGATTTTGGTAAATTTATTTTACATATGCACTTTCTTAATTACTATGGCACATTGTTACGTGATGCTACATGGTAATATATGATGCACAATTTGAAATGCCACACTTCAAAATGTTTTTACAATATACAATGCTTTATCGCTTGCTAATGCTTATCAATGTTTATCATATGGTTTTATTTGATTGATATTTTAATTTAATTATTTTGATTAATTATTGTATATTAGAATTGTTGGATATAATATATAATCGATTTTTTAAAAAAAAAATAAACTATTATTTAAAAAAAATAATTATAAATCATCATTTTTTAAGTTTATTTAGTATTCTATAGTTCCATGTATTTGTGAACAAAATTTACAAATATTTTTTTATTAATAAAAAATAATAATTTATTAATATATTAAAATATTCAATAGTTAATAATTATATATTTAACATTTAAATATATTTATGTATTTTTCATATATTTATATGTTATTTTTAAACACTAACAATTTAAATTCAACATATTTTAATACTCATTATTTTTTATAAATACATTTTACTGTTATTATTATTTTTTCTATTAAATAATATATTAATATTGTTTTATATATATAATATATTTATATTGATGATTTCTTTTATACATATCTAATATTGCAGAATTTGGAAACAAAAGATACTGCTCTTGAATGAAATTTTGTTAAAGAGATACTACTCTTAAATACCATTGCTAAATCCTAAAACATTAGATGCCAAAATTTAATAATAAAATGTATATATAATAAATATTCACATCAAATTACATATAAAGCTTTGCTAAATGGTATATTATTTAAGGCAAATATCTTGGAGGATGACAATCTTTCAAAGCGAAATATATAATACTATCTGTGAAAGAGCTTACTAAATCACACTCCTAATATTTCTTTGTAAATACAACTTTAGTAATCTAAATATCTTCACAGTTATTATATATGGTAAATTGATCCTTTTTTATTTGGGAATGTTTAAAAATATGGATTAAGATATAAGTGATTTATCGGCTTTTCATATTCAAAGTGATTTTTACTCTTACTTCCACAATATCTCTAACATGGTTTAGTGAGGAAACAAAATCATAGGCCTTTTTACATATTATATTAAATCTAACATTCCAACTAATGTATGTATTAGTTATCTGGTTTTCAATTATATTTTTCATTTCTTCTAACTAATTTTAAATTATTATGTGCCTTTCAATACATTAATTTTTTTTGGAATGCTTTTTAACTTTTCAAATAATTTATAATGCTCAACATTAAATTCTTAGAATGCTTCTTTACTCTTTAAATAACTTTAAATAAATTATAATGTTTAATATGATATTAATTTTTAAAAAATTGAATAACACAATTTTTTTTATATATATTTTAATATTAAATTAAGTGAAAATTTAATTATCATAATAAAAATGGATTTAAAAAATTTAGAAAAAATTATATCAATGTTAAAAAATGAAAAATAATTCTAATAATCAAAACATATATTTGTGGTTATTCATATTTTTATATGTTATAAAATTTTATAAATATTAATTGGGACAAACATCCCTTGAAAATAGAGTGTAAGTGTTATAGTTCTATTTTGTGTTCTTGTAAAAATAAATTTAATGATTTTCTTTTTTTTTAAAATTGAAATTTCATATCATTTTGTTTTTATAAGATGTAAGATTTTATAAACATTTAAAAAAATTGTGGCTGTCCTATATTTTCATGTATTATAAAGTTTTATAAAAATCAATTTAATTTTTTAATATAATTTAATTTTCTAATTTATAAATACATATACATATAAATTTGTTGGGATTGATTTCATTCTACATTTAATTTGGTTAATATAATGTTATTAGAAATTATTTTAGGAGAAATAAACATAATATGATATAAAAAATACAATCATTTGTTAAAAACAAGTATACACATAAACATATGAATGGTCCATCAACTTGTAACTATTCATTTATTTTATTGCATTGTCATCATTTATACTTGAATGGTCCATCATCTTGTAACTATTCATTTATTTTATTGCATTGTCATCATTTATACTTTGGTAGCTTGTAGCATGTTATATTATTGCTAAATAAATAGCGAAATATATATTTTGCCTAAACTTTTGCATGTTGTTTACTTTACATTAAAGTTGTAAAGGTTAATAAATATTTATTCAAAACTATCATTACTCATGTGCTTTCTAGTGTTTTGGGGTTAGTTATATGAGGTTTTTAATTGGTTAAAATGTATGTGTAATTTTTATTGCATTTTCATATTTTATAGAATTTTATAAAAAAATATGCACTTGTAATGGGTTTTATAGCTTCACTTTGATTTTTATTTGTTGTGTTATTTTTATCATTATTAGTAAATGGGATTTTTTTGAAAGGAACCCAACTTTTTTACAAATAACAAATTAGCTCCATATAATTAAGTGAAATAATAAAGTTTGTACAAAGAATACATAAAACTCACAACTTAATAACATTGCAGCTTCAAAATAGTGAACCAACAGCGAAAAGATAGTGTAAGCACACTAAAAAACAATAAAAGGAGAAAACTATGAGAACATAAACTAATATTAAAGGGATAGTAAAAACACATTAAAATCACAACACCCAAAGGAAGAGAACGACGATTAATGGAAAGACAGTCACCAAAAAGCCCCTAGAGAAGTGTTAAAGAATTATCCATATGCTCAAGCTAGTCTTCTCCCTTACCTAGAAAGGAGGTCCTCCAACGTCCATTGAACTCCATCACAAATCAAAGACTCTACTTCCGCTTCTAGAAACTCAACCTCAGATCTACACACTTTCTTTTTTGAAGAAACTCCCCCAAAAACATGTTTTTTTGAAGAAGGTCTAGCAAGTGGGGTTGATATCTCCACCAAGAGAGGAGGAATCAGACACAGAACTAGAGCCGATGCTTCCTTGGAAAAACCCTCTCTAAGAATCTCCTATGCTAAAAAATAGGATCAACCAATTAAGAAGGGGTTATCGCTTCCTTTAGAAAATCTTTAGAAACAAACTTCCCTAACATAGGAAAAGGAAAGTATCATGATTATACCAAATGAAATCCTATCATAAACCCCTTCTTTCTTTTTCCAAATATGTGGAGAGAACCCAAAGTTGATGGCAATGAAAGCCTTTGAAAGATAGGCTTTCAAAGTTGAAAAGTTAGGTCCATGAACCTCACAAAGAAAGTAGATTAACTGAATGGGAGAGCGATAAAGAGAGATCAACATAGGCATACATTCTGAAAAAATGGAGGCCTCAAGAAAAATCATTATTTTTCACAAAAGAACCAATTTTGTTTACCATCTCTTTTAAGAATTTCTTGTTTCTTAATACTGACAGAAGATTATACAACCAAATCCACAAAATAACTGCTGTAATTTACTGATGAATTGGATCGAAGAAAGGGTTCCATGGACCAAAAAAATAACCCGAAATTTTTGAAAAACCACGGACCCGAATTCAAAATGAAGTCTCAATCTAAAAGAGATTGAAACTTTACTGGAAAAAAACCAGAATAGAGCATAGTAAAAGGAGGAGCTACGGACCACTAAATCTTTTAATCCCAATCTGAAAGCTTAGAGACCACAATGAAAGATCCCACACATTTCCCAATCAGAGATTTTAAACCCATTTCAGTCTCCAATTCAAGAAGAAAAGAGTCAGGGAGAACCATTTCGGAATAGCCTTAGAAAAATGGACCTGCACATCCCCTAGAAAGAGAGCCACTAAGAAAAACTGAGCTGAAAGCATAGACGCGTCCACAAGAGAAGGGGCTTCCGAGGAAGAGCCAAAACGAATCCAAGACTTCGAAATTTTTTTGAGCAATGGTGGAATGAGTTCAAGACATTTTTGCATCCAAAATAAACCCATCGAATCTTAGCAGAAGCCTCAAACTCATTTGAAAAAATATGATGGTTCACTTTAAGAGGTGAAGGCTCTAAGACAGAGGTCTGTTGGTAAGTCCTAGGCTTCAAGAGCATCAAGCCACTACTCAAAGAGTTAGTCACAGACAAAACAGGAACACGCAACCAGATATACATGAGATTCCTACCCTGCAACACCGAGACAGGCGGATAATCTATAGTAACTGACGAGATACATGCTGTAGAAGAACAGAAAGAGAACGATCCCTATCTGCTAGGAGGGAAGAGGGACATAGTGCATCCATAACATGGGAACGAATGGTGGCTACGGAAAAGACAATGACATTCCCAACAACAGTCGAAGAAGACTATATACTTCCTTTGTTCTCCTATCGATCAGACAGAGGAGGCCGGGTATCCGTAGTCTAAGAGGGTAGCTCCACAATCTGGAATCCAGGCTGACTGGTTTTGCAGGAAGATTTGGAATATGTGGATCACTAGTTTATGCCAAAAATAGATCATTATGTATGCATTGTCGACTGTACTAAGTATAATAATCAAGATGCCACTTAACACTGTGATAGGTGCCTCATCCTACCAGTCTATGAAACTTGAAAGTAACAAGGATAAATAATATTAAATCTAAATTTAAAACATTAATGTGAAAAGATTTTTCACAACTAAATGTGGATGTTTTTGTTGTGTTCCTTCAAAATATACTTGGAAATATATTTATTCTCTTCACGAAGTTTTATATTGTTTGTTTTTTATAAGGAGCATGTTTTTATTGATATTTATGGAAACTGTGGCTTTGTTTTTTTCTTGTAAAGTGCGTGTTTTTGTTAATATTTATGGAAGTTGTGGGTTGTCTTACATTTTTATGGGTTTTATAAATGTGGATGTTTTTGTTGTGTTCCTTCAAAATATACTTGGAAACATATTTATTCTCTTCATGAAGTTTTATATTATTTGTTTCTTATAAAGAGCATGTTTTTATTGATATTCATGGACACTGTGGCTTTGTTTTTTTCTTATAAGGTGTGTGTTTTTGTTAATATTCATAGAAGTTATGAGTTGTTTTACATTTTTATGGGTTTTATAAATATATAAAAATATTATTTAAAGTTATATTTTTATATATTTTAAGGTTTATAAATATTGGTTGAACCATATATCAATTAAAATCATAAGCACACTTAAAAAAAAAAAAAAATTCAATAAAGAACTTTCAAAACTTTTCATACTCTTTAAAATGTTTTAACTTATATATATAATCATTTTCTTATAAATAAAATTTTATTTTATTTTATATAAAAATATTATATAAATAAAAAAAGTTATAATTTAATTGACATAATTTGTGTGTAAATACTTTAAATATATTTAATTGATTTTGTTTATATATAGATACTCTAAATTCCCCATATATCCAAAAAAAAATAAAATAAAAATGGATCAATTATCTATGCACATGTTGTATATGATAAAAAACGAAACAAACAAACAAACATGTGATGTGTTTTGGAAAGTATTCCATAACAATCATAAAACATTTTAAAAATATGATAGAAACTTTTAATCCAACCTTATCATTTCTTATTTAGAGTATTTTTGGAGATTTGTTACTTAGATGTTATAAAATATGTGATATATTAGTATTTTATTAATTAAACTATATTTTTTTTAATAATTCAATTAAATATATTTTTCAATAATAAAAATTATTTTTTAATTAAATAAATTAAAAGGAATAATTTAAAAAAAAATTAAAATTACAATTTTTTATAATTGAGAGATTGTTTTATTTATAATTTTTTTTAATAGTTCAGTTTAACAAATATAAATCAAATAATTTTTTATTTTAATTTTTTCTTAAATTTAAAGTTTGAATAGAAATTAAATGTTATTATCAAAATATTTGGTATTAAGATAAATATTTTATTTTTACTGAGGGGATGAAAGTTCATTTTTTATTATGAGGAGAGGTTTTATTTAATGAAAACAGGGATATACTGAAATTAAATTATATATAAAATATATAGGAAAAATCATGTAAGGTTTTGTTTCTCTTAAAATTTAACATAAAAATAAAAAATAAGGGACAATGAAGAGCCATGTATGAATAAGCAAATTCGTATTCAAGCACAAGAATAACGTAAATTGCTAAATATTTTTCAAGACATAAAACTCTTAAAATATCTATGTATTTCTTATTAGAAATGAACATAGTTTCTTTCCCTCTCCTTTCAAGTAAAAATTAGAATAACACCAAACATGTTTTTTACAATAGATATTTCTCGTATTTATAATTTTAGAAGGGAATGGGATGATGCTTCATATTCTTATAAGTGTTATTTTCAAGATTGCCAGTTTAATTTTGTATTTTTGATAAAGTGATTAAAATATTAGAAAAGATAATTTACACTTTATGTATAAGAAAAAAGTGAAATATATACAAATATAAATAAAAAAAATTTTTAAAGAGATTTTCTTAGGGAAATATGTCCATTTGGTGGGCCCACTATTTGTGATGTTGGATTGCTTGCATATTCTCTTTTCTCTTGAGATAACATGAACACTCTAAACTTTTTCAAAGTTTTTGATATGAAGTATCCATTAGGTATCATTATGTTCTTACAACACATTAGCCATTTGTTAGTGATCATGATCAAGATGTTGAGAGTTTTCGAGAATTTATGTAACCATTTATTTAGTTCCTCGAAGGTAGTATTAATATCACTCAGCTTATTCATTATAATGATGCAAAAAACACTATCTTAAAATAACTCTTCTTTGATCACCATTTTGAATTGATTTTTAAGTTCATTGGCAAAATGTTGTCAAGAGAAATTTATTGTTTGGAAAATTCACATTAATATCCCATATACTTGAAGAGGATTCATTGAGCCTCTCCCCATCTATCTTTTGTTGCTCCTCAATGTCTTCAAATGCCTTACTAAAAATTTGAATCTTGTGAAATATACTCTCAAACCAAATTTTAAGAAATTTTGTTCTCCATTTTGTCCCATATACCTCATTTTACAATTAATTTGACCTCAATTTCTAAAATTTATTCCACATCTTTCTTCATAGCTTCCTAGATTTTGAGCTCTTTTTTATGATACTAGATCTGCTAATCCACTTTGCCATGCAAAATTTAAATCTTCTTATATTTTCATTACTTCAAAAATATACATAAACCCATTTAACAAAAAAAATTCCACCCAATCTTTAAGAGCCTTGCTAAAGCTATTATACCTATTTCTAGTTGAGATTGCTTTCTTGATTATTTCTTAAATATATGTGATAGAGAATTGGGCTTAGATGTTTTTAGGATATCAATTGGACTCAAGAGATATTTGACATATCCAAAACATTTCTAGATTTGATCTTTCATATGTTATTGTGGTGGTTAATCTTTCTTTGAGTTCTTGATCATTCATGTGGGCACTGCTCTTATGAGGGGGCACCCTCAATGGTATTCTCTTCAAATTGTAATCATCATTTTTCATATCTTTTGTGCTATTTTCAATGTTAGGATAAGTAATTTCAATAAATTGGGCCCCATAGGGGTTAAAACCTAGCCTAGACATAGTATTTTATTTCTTTGGAGGCATTGTCTTTAGAAGCTTTATCATTACAACAAAATTTAGAAATATTATATTGACTATCTTTTTTGATGTAGTCATGGTTAGAATTTCCAATTAAAATATGTCTTCTACTACATAACCCATAATTAAATAGTAGAAATACAATAACAATAATAAAATGTTATTGAATATTTTATCTCTTGGAAAAAATGCATTCTTTTATTTTTCCTCAACATTTTAGATCACCACTTGTGATCCTTCATCAATAGAATATGACTAATAAAAAACTAAAGAGATCACACAACATCATATTGATAAAAAAGTATACAACCTCAAAACTAATACAAATCCCAAAATGCTTATAGGATTACAAACACCAAATAACATCATAGTGTTACCCAAGTGACTCAACTCCAATATATCCTCCTAGATCTAAACAAAGATCTCTATTGCAATACTCATTGTAACTGCACTTGATCTATTTCCCAAATCTAGAATCAAATCTCTATTTCAGTACTCCTTGTAACTAAACTTACATCAAATTAAAATCAAATGACTTTTAAAATGAATAGGATGTGTTTATATAGATCTACAATCCAACCATTTACATTAATTACTTTCAGACACACTAAGGCCATAAATATTAAATGTTATTGATAAATCAAGAAGCACTAAAATCATTAAATACACACAAGTCCATATAATCATTAAATATATATACACTCTTGAGGCACAAGAACACTTTACCATGGCTCATCACTAATTCTAATATTACTTGAACAAGTCATGCCTTGCAGGAAATCAACTATACACATGTTACGAATAAAAAAGGCTTTATGGAAATAATATGTAACCTTGCACCATGAACTAATTTTATAGATGAGCTAAAAATGATGCCAACATGTTTCTTGTAGAACTATAAGTTACGATAATGTCTATATCATATATTGCATTTTCTATACAAACCATCATATTTCTCTAAGATCTGCTTTGACAGATGGATTTATAATAATGATAAGAATGGACCTATAAAATATCATGTTATCACAAGGTTTATAGATAAATTATGATGATATAAAAATTTATATTTGGTTTTTAGGTGTGAGATTGGTATGAAGAGGCAAGGCTCACCATAAATCCACAAAAATGCTTCCTAATTACTGTAAACATTTGAACATCAAATATATGTAATGCCACTTATTTATACCTATCTTATTCATACTTTTTTTTAGTTTATGAAAGATTACATGTGGACCGAGATACTCCTACATCATACACCTTAAGTAAGAAAATGTATGAGCATGGTGGCCATACACTTAGGCTGAAATGGAAACCCAATATTATTATGCTATCTAAATATCTTGGCATACCTTTGTGCCATGCAAAATAAATCTCACCTCCCAATTCACTTGGTTGATTATTTGGGACAAAAACATACCTCCTCCTCCAAAATACTTTCATATCATTATTACACCAACGACCACTCCAATTGGGTTGACTTAGTCTGTATATTCTACCAAATCCACTCTTCCACTCCTTTGCTACAACACTACCCACTAAAACATTTCTATGTTTGTGGTTCACACTCTTCCACACCTTTATTTGTGTGGAAATACTCTTTTCCTTTTAATAACCATTATTTTACCTCTACATGACACCATTTTGTGTCTTTTCACACTATAACCATCATAAATGTTTGTTATTATTATGCACGATAAAATGAATTTGGATCACACCCTTAGTGTTACTATTTTTCACAATATTTATGCACACTACTACATAAAGTTATTTCTTGCCTTCTATCACACACTATTTTTTGTTCATATACCCTTTTCCCGATGTGTAGGAAAAATATGTCCACCTCTACCAATGGCATCTCTTCCTCTTTATCCAATCCATTGATAGAATCTATGAATTCACACTTCTCTTTATTTTTATTTCCTGATAATTTTTTGTGCCAAATATTCCTCTGTTGCTATGCACCCAAAAATAACACATTACAATACCTATATGATCATATACATTTATTTCTTAAGTAAGAGTTGATTTCCTACTTATTCCACTTCCTTTTAAACCCTTTTTATTTAGCTCATAGGCCAAAGGTTCCATCACAACTATGGGAATCACAAACATTACCCATCCTATCTATTTCAAATTCCATAATGCTTCTCATTTCATTCTCTTATGTTGATCTAATTTCAACCTTAAATAAAGATATGAATTTTGATGCAAAAATATTTGCTTCCATTGCTTCAATCTGCACGATGATTTCAAAAATTTCATCTACATATTCACTTTATACATTCACTTCTACAGTCCAACTATTATCTTCATCCAAGTGCTCAAACATCCACTCAATCACCTTCATATCTTTTGCAATTAAGAGATGGTCTTCCTATTCTCCTTGGTCTAATGTGTTATCTTTATAAGATACCATCATAGTCACCTCATTTATGTGATCCACATCTACCTCATCTTCCAAAAATTAAATATATTCTTCCTCTACATCTGCATCATGTGCACTTAACAACACATCTTCTATTTCCACTTCCATGTCTTAAAAAATACACATTGTTTCTATTTCTTCCATTAGGGCTTCCTCAATTAGCTCTAAGATTTTATTTTTCTAGATAACCTTCCTTTTCTTCATGTCTTCAACACACAGTTTGATCCACATGTGTTTCCTCTCATATTTCATGTTAGTTTCCACCTTGTATCATAACACAATCTTTATCCCAATCATAAAGGTTGCACACTTCTCTTCCATTTATTGTGCACTATCCTTATGCATGCCTAAATCCAACTATTACACCTCTTAAAAAACTACATAGGTTACTCAATTTTGTTAACTCTTAATTATATACCCACCTAATAAGATGGATAACACAATTCTCTTGATTTGTTGTTACACCATTTGTAAGCCTACATAGATTGTACCAATCACATACCTCAATATCTACTGTTATGCCACTCACAATCCTACATAGAAATTTATTTCACACATTTTTTTCTCTATCCACCTTCAAAATAATGGGGAACACAAGACTTATTCTCTCAATCCCATAATTTTTTCCTTGATCTGATACCAAATGATGTTGTTACAATTAGAGGTCCTAATTAAGAGATGTCTTTTACCATGTAACCAAAAATTACATTAAAAAACAAAAAAATGTAACCTTGAAACATAAAATAATTTGACACATGAGCTCAAAATGATGCCAACATGTTTGTTGTATAATCATGAGTTACTGCAATGCCTATAACATATTTTACATTTTCAAGGAAAACCATGATAGTTCTTGTTAGGTAATCCAAGAACAAACAAACACACTTGCTTTGATACCAACTGTCAGGATCTTGCTCCACCAAAAGAGCACATATGATTATTTCTTGTATTAGCAACTAAACACGGAATTTAACCAGAATCAATAAGTAACTAGAAATATGAAACAACACAGGAATATGAGAGACAATACACAATTGTATTAATAATCACTCAGAAGAATATACAATAAAGAAGATGCCACTTCTTCTTCCACCTCAAAGGCTTGCCACACCTCAAGACCTTCTTCCCTCTCTCTCTCGGTCCCAACACACAACTCCAATCTAGAGTTGATGTTCACCTCTCCAACCAGTCAATAACACATTGCCAATACACCAAGTACACAACCGTACTCCAAGTAGATCTCCTGCTCTCTGCTGTTACCTGCAAATCACTAGACCTTACTCACCATTGTAGATCTCCAATAGAAGCCATGCACACCTGCTGACCAAGATCATACATATACAAAGAACCCTTCTGATTCTCCAAACTAGCACCCAAACTTGGTACTGTGGAACTAGGAGGAACACCCCATTACTCTCTTCTCTTTGAAGGAGCTTATTTAGCTCTCTTACTCTAGCACAAGTTTACAATACAAGCCAATGAGTCTATTATATAGATCTCATACTTATAATAATTAGACTATTACAATTACAATAATTAGACACGCAACTCAAGACTATAATTAGCCTTTACATGCAAACACTCCATTCACTTAACTAACTGTTCATGCAACGAGCAGTTTTGGAACACACAGGCGATCGACGCCTGTCCCTGCTTGCTTGGTGCTGCCGATGTTGACCAACTACCTACCGACGTTGGTTGCCTTTTGCACTGATCATGACCGACATCGGTCATGCTGTCAAAGCCAGTTCTTCTAGATCTTCAACAACCTCCTTTTCTTCATCTGCATCAAGTTGAAGCTTTTAGCTCCACATCCTAACAATCTCCCACTTGGAGATAAATAGCTGCAACTGTACCTGTACTTGTACTTTGACTAATTTGTTTCCTGGCTTATATCCCTCTTCAAGCTCAAACTTGAAGACCAACCACCACACACCTTGTGATGCTCTACCTGTCATCCAAATCTCTTGCTGCATCTGCATCTACAAACACCTATAAAAAATAACTTGACCCTGCATAGCATGTGCACCTGCTGCTGGTCCCTGTAAGAATCCACTGAACTGCCCTCCAGTACTTCTTTCCTCGAATTGGCTCCAAACTTTCTAACAACTCCCACTGCTTGGGAAAACTTAGGTCTACAATAGACCTCATGTGATTTCAAACCCTATTCTAAGCTCGGCTTGCACTGTCTAGCCCTTTGGTGTGCTTTTTGATTCTGCATCCTGCATCTTGAACCCTGCCAACACCGTCTTCACATCAGCTCCCACTTGAGATCAACCTATGATCTTCCATGTCTCTTATGCCAAAGAATTTTGCTACTCCAAATTCTTCCTAACATACCTCTGAACTATCCTTACCCTTAGCTCAGTAAATACCTGTATGTACAAACCTGCTAGCAAATCATCCACATACAATAACTGGATAATGTCGCGACTCATCATCCACTTGGTAAGACAAAACCACAATAGTTACACTGACATTGACTGAAGCCATGCTTAGTCATCCACCTGTCAAACCCTATACCACTGTCCTGTAGCTACCTCAAGACCATATACCATAGCCTTCTGTCTCACGTGTCCATCCACTCTCTTCTTTAACTTGGGAATCCATCCCTCATCCAGTGCTTTCTTCCAGCTGACAACTCTACCAACAAATACCTATTTGGTTCTTCTCCAAGGACTCACTCCTCATCCATGCCAAGCTCCCACTATTTCTGGATTCTACCTGCATTGCTTCTTCACATTTTCCTAGTTCTTGACCATCAGTAAGCAATATAAAGAAGGTGAACAATGAATATGAGGTTCACTTACCCTTTCTGACCTCCATATGGGCATTTGAGACTTGTTGACAGCTTGCTGTCCGCCCACTATCCGTTCTAGTGACCGATCTCGACCATCTCCCAGTCTGCTCCCGATCGATGTCAGTTCCTTGCACTGACCCTGACTGCCGACGTCAGTTTCCTTGCCAATGCCGGTATCCCTTCTGCCGACGTCAGTTACTTCATGACCGATGTCGATCTTCTTGTTGCCGACATCGGTTACTGTGTGACCGACGTCGGTACCTGTGTTCTCCTGTGAGTGATGACTTTTTACCCACGAGCTCCTTTTGGATCAAACCCTTGTCCATACTGTCCTGCTCAGAATAATGTAGTCCCCTCAGTTGATCTCTGTCTGCCATCTCCTCCATGAACACCAAGGCTTTCCAGTTCTTAATTTTGTCAAAGACATCTAACCTCTGCTTAAAAACTTGTATTCCCCTCCTACATATGTCACCAAGCCTACAAAGCCACATCTCTGCAACAGAAGGTGAATCAGTAATATAAGTAGATAGATAAAGGATACCTACTTTCTTACCATCATCTAATTCAAGTGCATCCACTGTGAGAGTTACTGTGCATCTCCCATCACCCAAATTTCTTGAAGAAATTAGACTCATCTCCAAGACTGGTACCTGCATGACTTCCTTCAACCACTGTGTGTTATTCATCTACAATTTCAGCTTCACTTCCCCTTCGTCAATCATCTGAAAAGGCTCTCCAACCCCTAAATAAATCTCTCCAAAGTCTTCAAAGACATACCCATGAAAAGATGCTCTATTTCGGGCTGCATGGAAAGAGGCAAAAGAATTTGTAAACCAAGATTCTACTTTATCCAGAACATCCTGTGTAACAACCCCTGCAACATATGCTTCTACGCGCTGATCTTCTGCTGACCAACAATCTCCTTTTACCTGCTCTTTCTTTCCATCAATCAGACCATTCGTGCTATTCAATTTTTCCATTCGTAGCTTACTATCTTCTGCCATTGCTATACTCCCACTCAATCTGAAACCCCTGTGAGTGACCTATAATCAAAAACACTACCAGATCTGAAACCACCTGTTAGTAACCCAACCTAAAGCTCTGATACCACATGTCAGGTAATCCAAGAACAAACAAACACACTTGCTCTGATACCAACTGTCAGGATCTTGTTCCACCAAAAGAGCACATATGATTACTTCTTGTATTAGCAACTAAACACAGAATTTAACCAGAATCAATAAGTAACTAGAAATATGAAACAACACAGGAATATGAGAGACAATACACAATTGTATTAATAATCACTCAGAAGAATATACAATAAAGAAGATGCCACTTCTTCTTCCACCTCAAAGGCTTGCCACACCTCAAGACCTTCTTCCCTCTCTCTCTCGATCCCAACACACAACTCCAATATAGAGTTGATGTTCACCTCTCCAACCAGTCAGTAACACACTGCCAGTACACCAAGTACACAACCGTACTCCAAGTAGATCTCCTGCTCTCTGCTGCTACCTACAAATCACTAGACCTTACTCACCATTGTAGATCTCCAATAGAAGCCATGCACACCTGCTAACCAAGATCATACATATACGAAGAACCCTTCTGATTCTCCAAACCAACACCCAAACTTGGTACTATGGAACTAGGAGGAACACCTCATTACTCTCTTCTCTCTGAAGGAGCTTATTTAGCTCTCTTACTCTCTAGCACAAGTTTACAATACATGCCAATGAGTCTATTATATAGATCTCATACTTACAATAATTAGACTGTTATAATTACAATAATTAGACACGCAACTCAAGACTATAATTAGCCTTTACATGCAAACACTCCATTCACTTAACTAACTATTTGTGCAACGAGCAGTTTTGGAACACACAGGGGACCGACGCTGGTCCCTGCTTGCTTGGTGTTGCTGACATTGGCCGACTACATGCCGACGTCGGTTGCCTTCTGCACTGATCATGA
Organism: Torreya grandis; assembly: GCA_037957365.1. Lineage (NCBI taxonomy): Eukaryota > Viridiplantae > Streptophyta > Pinopsida > Cupressales > Taxaceae > Torreya > Torreya grandis. Next base: position 1,660,705 of record JARHVA010003088.1, read on the forward strand.
CCGAAATCGGTCATGCTACCGATGCCGGTTCTTCTGGATCTTCAGCAATCTCCTTTTCTTCATCCACATCAAGTTGAAGCTTTTAGCTCCACATCCTAACAGTTCTTTGAGGTCTACTTTAAAAGATGGATTTAAAATAATCATAAGAATGTCATTGTAAAATATCACATTACCACATGGTTATTAGCTAAATTAGTTATGTAAAACTTTAGATTTAGTTTTTAGGTGGGATAGTGGTATGAAGAACCAAGGCTTACTACAAATCCACAAAAGTGCTTCAAAATTACTGCAAACATTCTAACATCATAGATATGTAACCCCACTTATTTATACTTATATTTTTCATAATTATTTTAATTTGATGAAAGATTACACATGAACCTAGATGCTATTACATCATTCTTATTTCTTCATATTAGTGGATACATAAATTATAATGAAGCATCTCTAAAATTTACTACCTATGTTCATGAGTATAAAGAAATTATAGATGTCGTACGTTTCCTTGGTGATGTAAAATGAGGAGGAAGTGGCATTTTAGGAGAGGATGGAATATGTGGAGGAGTGAAAACATGTTTAAAAATACACTAAGTTTCCAAGACAATATTAGATATGTTTATGTTAGTGTAGGATTTTGCCCGCTTTCAGTTTTAGTTACACAATTATTAGTTAACTTGCTTAGGGTTGTTAAGGTCATTAGGAGAAATACACTTAACATATTTTATAATTGTGAGTTAAGTTTTTACATTTATGGTGACCTAATATCTCACTATATAATATACATATTTTATACTTTCTGGCTAATCACTTAATGATCATTTATGAAGCCCACTTTTACTATGTATTGATCTCACCTACTCCTAGGGTTTTTTGTGCAATATTCGACATTTAGATATCTTGGAGTGATTACATATGGTATTAGAGATTTAATATGATGGATATTTTATCATTTTATAAAATTCTTGGTGAGATATTTCATGCATGCATTATGTTGGCTTTCTTATTTTTTTAGTTTTTCATAGGTTTAGTGGGATTTCATAAAAATCTATACAAACTATACAACTAGAGTCTCCTATTGAAAAAAAGATAATGCCATCAGATATGAAAGGTGTCAAAACCATATAATCAGTTATAAACATGACCTAGATACATGACAACCATTTTCAACCATTTTTGGAGGGTTTTAGAGCTTTTTAGTGGTTTCAACACATTTATATACAGTGAGATTCTCAAACAAGGAAATAATTTATAGGTTTTTCTAGGTTTTTTGAGTTCTCAAATGGGTATTTTCTAGTTTTTGGAGAGTCATGCAAAATATACCTTTTTTGGGATTCTTTTAACTTGGTAAGATTTCCAACCCTCGTAGGCAATTTTGGCAGTTAAAATAGTTGATAGACTTTCACCCCTGCTCAAGTACATGATGGAATCTATGATCCTTACTTGTATACCCATCAAAAATTAATTCCCCTACCTAAATCCTATTAGAACTTGATGCCTCTACCAACATGTCAGCTAGAACTCAATGACCCTACTAACACAATTATCGAAACTCAATGTCTCTATCTACCACCTATTAAAACCTAATGACCCTACTAGCATGATTTTTAAAACCCAAAAATATACCAACACACCTATCTGAACCTAAAGACCTTGATAACACATGTTTTATAACTTGATGACCTTGCCAACATGCCTAGTAAAACCTGAAGATGGTGCCAACAATCCTCACAAGCTCCAACCACCCCTTTTGCATGTTGTGACATCCAATGGGTCATAAAATTTCACCAAGTGAAAATTTATTATATTCATTTCAAATTTGGAGCCATTTTTGGATGATGTCACTCCCACATCAATCACATCAATCAAAAAAGGGAGGGGGAGGAATCCAAAAAAGGTCTTAGCCCTTGGTCACTTTCAACCCATAAATATTTAACTTTTGATCCAAAGGGTCTTAAGTTTTTTTGAGGAAATTGATTCACAAATTTTTAAGCTTTTGATCCAAGGGCACTCAAGTTTTCTTGGAAGTTGTTTCAAAAATATTTTCTGCCACTATTTCTACCCAAATTTTCTATGCGAGCAAGATTTTCAAATGGCTATAACTTTTGATCAATAACTCAAATTTGAGTGTCATCTTCTTTGAAAGTACTTATTTTTTCATAATCTACACATTGGTGGTATTATTTGGTTTTATAAATCTACATTATAATAAAATATTATACACTCTTGGATCTATTATCTATTGAGCTAGAAGTCCCTCCATTTTTTTCATACTTATGTGCATATTGCTCAAGACACATTCTTGATTGTGTCTGATGTCTATACGAGCATGTTTGTATTTTAAAATTTAAGGGGTTTACTCTGATAGTTATAAAAGGGTAATGTGTGGTGATGTGTAATTTTATTTATCTTCATTTCTTATTTACCTTAAACAACAATTTTCCTTATATGCTATGGATTCAAGTCCAATAAATATGCTCACACCTTTTAATTATCACGAATGAAAATCTATAATAGAAATTATTTTTTAATACAAGGGTTACCATAAAATTATAATGGTCACTAAGACTTAACCATCATTAGTAGAATAAAGAATCAAATGGTTCAAACATTGTGATAAACTCTGTGGACTACTATGTCTTTTCATCTCCCCTAATCTACTCTTTCACATAGAATTTGCCAAAACACCTACTCAAGTGTGGACCACTCTAGGAATGATCTTAGAGAATTAGGATGTGATAAGAGGCCATGAAATGTATAATGAACTCATTAATTTAAGCCCAGATGACTATGACACCCTAAAATACTTCTTCACTAAGTTTAGACTTCTGAGGTTACTATTGAAAGAATGTGGAATTGATAAGAAAGACAAACAAATTGTTCTATAGATACTCTCCAAACTAGGTCCAAAGTATTCTATATTTGTGTCCACTTTTCATGCCATAAAAATTTCTCTCAGATCCACATAAAATATGCCTTCTTTAGATACCTTTATTTATAGCTTGATTCAGGAGCAAGATAAGTTGATACAAATGGGAACAATGAAGTCCTCAAAATCTCATGCCCTTTTTATTAAGAAAGATAAGGCTTCAAAAAATAAAGAGAAGAAACATAAAAAAAGGATAAGGAGAAGGATGTAAATCCTCCCACTTATAGATGAAATAATGAGGCCTCTTCTTCCAATGTTAAGCCTAAGAAAGATAGGATCAAATGTGGGTTTTACTTGGGAAAGCATGATGAAAGCAAATGTTTGAAAAAGTAGATTGACCAACTGACTAAGATTCTTGAGAAACATAATATCAATGTCTTTAATTCTATGAATTAGAGTTCATCAACCCATGAATCCTTTAGGGAAAATGACCATGGTGAATAAAAGGTAAAATAGATTGGTAAGGGGAAATCAAAGGGCAAGGGCCTAGTTATTATTGTACCTTTAACTCCTTCATGGGTCATTGACCCTGGTGCTTCACATCACATATCATCTTCACAGATAGAGTTTAGTTCCTTAGAGCCATGTGAAACGTCCTCTATATAAATTTGTGATAATACTTCTAAAAAGGTTATCAAGAGAGGGTGTGTTGAAGTGAGTGGTGGAACATTCAATAATGTTCTAAGTGTTCCCTCACTTTAACTAATTTCCTATCAGTTTACCAAATCACTCACCTTGATCTAGGCATGTGAATTGAGTTCACTCCAAATTAAGTGTATGTAGAGAGCTACATAGTGACAATATATTGGAAGTGGGAATGGTCGATCATTAGAATCAACTATATAAGTTCTCATACTTTGCTCATGACTCTCCTTCAGATTCTTCTTCTTCAAACTCACTTAAACTTGATGATATTTCTGATCTTGAGCTCACCTCTTATATTAATGACTCTTATTCTAACATAAATGAATATAATAGTGATGGGGACACACCTCCACTATTTACTTATCATCTTCATGATGTTGAGGAGTTATTTCCTGATCAAACTACCTTTAGTCTAATTTAGACATTACATGGAATAGGCATACTGATCTAGGACACATTAGATATTGGGCAGTCTATACCATAATTTTAGGGTATAACACAGTCCTTCTTATCCTATACTCTCATTGTACCATTATTTATTAGAGTATTTAACCCCCTACCTTGCATGAGGATAACGATTCCTTGTATAAGAATCACACCTTGATTGAAGATCCATCAAAAACTTGGGTGACACATTCACTATTTAAGGGCGATCCACTTCTCACTGCATCTATTTCTAATTTGTAGTCACTTCCAGCAACTTTATTTTAGGATACATGATGGACACAAGTAATTGTAGACTCTAGTGGGGTTTTTATCCCTCTTCTCTTCTTTCCTCTCTTTTTGGAGAGGATTTTTGTCCTATGGGTTTTCTCCTTTTTTCCACCTTATGGGAGTTGCATTGTGCTTGGGTACCTCATCAAGCATTATTTTCAAGACCCAATTCTTCTACCCACCTAAGCTATGCTTCAAGGAGGTATTAGTGTAGGATTTTTTTTGCTTTTAGTTTTACCTACATGGTTATTAGTTAGCTTGCTTAGGGTTATTAAGGTCATTAGGGAAAATACATTTAATGTGTTTTCTAATTATGAGTGAAGTTTTTACCTTTATGGTGACCTAATATCTCACTATATAATGTACATCCTTTGTACTTTTTGGCTAATCACTTAATGAAAATTTATGAAGCCCACTTTTGCTTTGCATTGATCTCACATAATCCTAGGGTCTTTGTGTAATCTATGAGATTCAGTGATATTGGAATGATCTAAAAATCTAGTCCTTCAATAAAAACAATATTTTGTTTCATGATATTATCAATTAAAATACAATTATCACATGTTAGATATGAAACATCTATACCACCTAAAAGATGAGTTGGTTATGGGTGAGAAAGGATCATAACCCATAATCTCACCACTATGGACGGACCCCATAATCTCACCACTATGGAGGGACCCCATATAAAATTTATATAAAAAGGTTTTTATTTGTTTAGGTATTTTCCATCACCACCACCACCACCATTGGAGGTAACTATTGGGTGAGAGGCGGGACCAAGATTACTAGTACCAACTAGCCTAGAGTTTTGTGTAGTGGTTTGTTTGTGAGGAACTAATGTCTTAAAATTCCTCAAACCAATTTCTCCTTTGAACTATATAATTTTCTAATTCAACCAATCCATTAAAGCATTGAGTATTATCTTAGTTCAAAATTATAATTCAATGATCACCTGGGAAGCCAAAATTTAGTTGGGGAAATGATGTTGACCTTTACAAATTAGATCCAAAAATATGTTACCATCATCTCCCATTTATTTGGGGACCCATGTGGTGGTGAATGTTGTGATTTGGTATAGGCTTAGTCACTCTTAATCCCTTATAATTTATTTATAATAATATACACAATCAACCCAAGAGTACTCTAAATGAAGCACCTATGTGTAATTGGAACTTATTCTAAGGTAGGATTTAATGTACCCCTTGATGTTGAATGGGGATTTTTTGGTATGAGGATGAAAGGGGAAGTTGACAATGGTTGTTTCAATTTTTATGGTATTTTTGGGGATTTATAAATTATAAATATTTATTTTTATTGAAACATACTCTTCCACCACATGCCTCCTACACCTTTTTTTAACCTCAAACAATTTACTACATAATTCTATCAAGATCTTGTCACTCAAAATCATTAGGAGTCTGAATGGGCATCTTTCACACCCACCTACCCTGATGTAGGTAAAATTAAGGAACTTGATAAATTATCTCTTGTATTATATGATTTTGTTGGTACATTGATTAGATAACCTTTTTACCTAGTCCTCATCAAGTGCCTAGACTAGTCTCATTGAGAAAGCATCATTGATGCATCAAAAATGTTTGTTACTTTCCTCAAGGATTGACTATGGGTATTAATTGTGTACTTTGGGTAGTGGACAAATTTTCATGTGGGTTGAGGCCAATAAACACTCACAAAACTAACAAGGACTACACCAGGTATGATGTCATATAAATTTTACTTATGAAATTTATTCCTATGAGTTGCCTTTGCAAAGAATTAATGATGATGCTACACCAATCAATAAATTTCTTGGGGGCATAGATGATGCTCATGGCCATGAACATCTAAGGTTTAAACTCTATCACAATATTATTTACTACTACCCTCTTATAGGGGATAACTAAGTCTAACAATTCATTTTTGACATTTAACTTGAAGAATTCTTACGTAGTTTTGAAAAACCTCTCATTTTTGTTTCAACTGCCTAGCATTCATAGTTAATAAGTGTTGGTCAAGATTATTATCTTAATGATATTTTACATCATTTTAATTCAACTTAGAATATGTATCCTGAGGTGGAATCTAAAAAGTGATATCAGTGAATTTTTACTCTATCTTGGTCATAACCACATTGCCTATGGACCAAACTTCCATGGTGTTTAGATCATAGTATTGCATGTAAGAGGACACTAAGTTTTTATATTTGACTGAGACAAGAAAACCAACATATTATGATATACCATTTTATGATAGAAGGGTATCCATGTCAATAGGTAAATCCACACTTATCTTTATATGAAATTCCTCTAGATCAACATGCTAATTCTAGGAGTCACAATTTTTAGGTATATCAATCTCAAGAGTGTACATGGATTTGAAACCCATGTATTTGAACTTCATCTTTTCTCCCTTTTATAGCATGGAAGGTGACCTTGACATGAAATTTAATATTTTTTAAGGGGGTATGGATGGAAAAAATGATTATGTAAACATGAAGAGCATGCAATAATTATCATGAAAAATTGATTTTGACCTCTTAAATCCATTTAAGGAACTTAAATAAGTTAGGTGAATTTTCAATGTACTTAGGGTATGTCAATCTTGCATTTTAAAAAAAATCCAAAATTCAAGGAAAGAGATATGGATGAGAAGCCTATAGTGAGATGAAAATATTTCTTATGTTTTAAAGGATTCTTTCTTTTCCAAGGTTAAATATCTGAGGGGTGGAGATTTTTTTTGTGTTAGTACATATGATGAGAGAACTAGGTGAGTGTAAAATTTTGGTCTCTACTAAGAAATATATTTCTTTTAGTGAAAATAAATATGACTCAACAACATTGCTCACTACCTCAATTGTGCATACACACACTTTTTGTAACTAAGCATCTTGTCCAACCTAACCTCTTGGTCATGTTGGATGAAAAACCCTACCAAGATATAAATTTGGGGTGATTTCACACCTAATGCACCGAGGCTGTCAGATAAGCTTGGCCCCCTAGGCAATCTAGACAACACACTATAGTGTATTTTATTTATGGTTTCACATCTAGCATGCCCAAGCAGTCAAGATGAATTGTGTTCTTGGGAGTGTAGGGTGAGAAAAACACATTTTTTATATCATGTAAAAAAGGCTGAATATGAAAATATAATTTTAAGTCAAATTTGGACTTTGAGATGAAGGCTTCATGTTGGTATTAAAATTGTAAATTTTAACTAATTAAAATTATGGGTGTAAATGTTGGCTTTGGATAGGGACATAGACTTAAACAATAACACATGGTGAACTTTAGAATCTATAGGTTTCAAGATTAATGCCTTATACATTGGGCTATAGGGCCAATTTAACAAAACATGAAGGGTCTATCAACTTATGATTATTATATATATTTTATTCATTTTATTGTAACAAATAAAGTTTTTTGGAAGAAACTATGTTTAGTTTTGAAGATCGATGCATTTTAGTTCTACTATTGTGATCTTTCATCAAAAAAGAAATATTATGTGAGAACAACAATACTTGCATCTAAAAAACTAAAGAAAAATGGTTGTTATAAAAAAGTTGCCAAAAAGGATCAAGATAGCCATTATAACAAGTTATTAAAAAATGAAAAATCAAAAGGTAATAAAGATAAGAAATAAATATTTTCTAATTAATGTCAAAAATATAATTTATTATTAAAAATTAAAAATTGATTCTTATTTTTATTATTAATGTCTTAAAGTGTATTAAAAATAGAAACCTATTAATACTCTAAGTTAAAATATGCGTAATGAATATAATAAAATAAAAAATCTAGCTTGAGAACAAAAAAACTAAACTTATTTTTCTTTAGTTTTTAAGATGCAAGGTACTCCTCACACAATATTTATTTCCTGATGAAGGATCATAGTAGTGGATTCGAAACATATCGATCTTGAAAAATAAATACAATTTCTTCTAGAAAAATTTACTTGTTATTTTATGAATTGTGGAAACATAAAATCTTAGATTATTTAATATAGTTATTGTTCTTATTTTTTTCTTTAAACCATATTATTTCAAGATCAATTATGGTATATATTATAAACAATATTTTGTTTTCCTTTCCTTATATGGGTGGCATTGTGTATGTGCAATCACCTACCTTCTTGTCATGTCTACCTCATTCTCTATGGGCACTATTCCTCTAGACACACGTGAAGATTAAATTTATTTGTGTTTCAAATTAATTGATCTTTGTGCACTATGATCTACTCATTATACTTTCCCATGTTTCCATGCTTTCCTCTTAGATGGATCTCATTTTCAGCAAGTATTATTATTTCCATGGGATGCTAAGGTTGTTGTTAGTGGTGAACTCCAATATGGGTTTATTTTTGAAATATTTGAATTTAAGTGATATGAATTTTATGACTGTACATAAGTGTTCCTTGAATCTTTTTTTGGTTGCACCTTCGTTTACTTTTGTTTACTATTTTTTCTAGTGGTGAGCTTTAAGATGGGTCTATTTTATAATTTCTTGATTTTGAGTGCTATAATTTTGATGACTACACATAGGTGTTCCTTGACTGTTTTTTCCTCACATATTCATTCACTTTTTTATTTTAATTCCTACTTTAACATTAATCTTGATCTAATTATTGTGCATGATTATTTTTATTAGTGAATTGAAAGTTATTTTCAATTCAACCTAAAAATAGGGAATACATTTATTACAGTTTCTCACCCTACCAAAAAAATCTTGGCCTTACTCAAGATTGTTGTAATATTTATATCAAACTTAAAAAAACCCAATCTATAATCTGGTTATATTTTAAAATGGATAATGTAGTACACCAATTAAGATTATGCCTATCACTTATTTGAGTCATTGCAATAAAATGTGGTTTTGAAGTGCAAGGCATTTTAAAAGGCACTTCTTTATGAATTCAACAATAAAAAAATCTTAAGGGGAGTTTCTTGGCTCAATTTTTTAAAATTTATGTGGAGGTGAAATATATGTTACATGTTTTGATGATGCTATAGATAAATTATTCCATGTTGTTTAGAATAGTTGTCTAGACCATTAGTCGAAGTTAACAATAATTATAATCACCTCAATAATTTATGGTAAATATTTTTAAAAATTGATTCTAGTATTCTTCATTGTTCTCATTATTCTCATGAAGGTATTTCAATCCTTGTTCAACAATTACACTTTAAATGTATTAAATATTTGGTCAATGTTAAAATAAAAGTGATTGTTGATATCATAGGTTTTGTTAGTTCATTTTTTCTACTTCTAAAATATAGTTTGAGGTGAAATGAAAAGAATAAAAGAGAGAAAAATATATAAAAGTTGCTAAAAAAAATGTAGAGATCATCAAAATTCAATAAATATATCAATAACACTAAAATTTAGAATAATAATCACTAACTAAAATCATGCAATTTAACATGTAATAATGGCTATATTTATGTGTCTACATATATATAAACTTACAAATTTTAGTAAATAAAAACTTTAGCAACTTAATCTCATGAAATTTTTTATTAAGAAAAGTACATTTGAAAAAAATTCAATGAAGAAATATACTTAAAATCGTGGTAACTTAATCAAAAGTGAAAGGATATACAATCATTATAAAATTCAAAAGCTTAAATTATTTCAAATGCATTATTTCTATGGTTTTATTATCATTATATAGATTAGATTACAATTTAAAAAAAAAACAAATATAAAAATAAATAAATTAATAATTTTAAGTTTTTATATTTAATTAAAATTATAAAACAATTTTCTTAAACTTTTGTGATAAAAAATTTCTATGCAATCCAATTAATTTATATTTTAAATATCTTTCAATATTTATATATTAATAAATATCATAATATATAACATATTATTATTTTCTCTAATTAAAATATGAATATTTAAATAATCAAATTTATTTTCATTATCATAATTTTTTTTAAAAAATTTTAAATTAATTAAAATATATAATAATTAAAAAATTCTTTAATTTTAAGAACATAGATATATTATAATTAAAAAGTTTAAAAATCAACAAAATTAAAATATAAATATTTGAATAATCAAACTAAATATTTTTATTATCATAAAATTAAATTTTTATTATCATAAGATTAAATTTTTATTTATTTTAAAATAAATTAAAATATATAATAATTAAAAAAATCCTTTAATTTGAAAAACATAAATTTATTATAACTAAAAAGTTTAAAAATCAACAAAGGGAAATTTAAATTTTGTATCATAAATTTTCTCTCACTTTTAAATATAGAATAATCTAAGAATTTTTTTATATAAATGATCTTGAAATTGATAAATAAGACTCAATCATTTTTTTAAAATGTAAATAATTTTAAAAAAAAAAATTAAAATTTGAATATTAGTTAAAGACGAAGTTGAAAGTTTGCAATGTATATTTTTTTATTTTTAATTAAATTATTTTATAATATTTAAAACATATATTTTTGTAATTATATAAATAATTCATTTAAATTAATTATCATAATATTTTAGAGTATTAAAAAATTAAAATTAAAGTAAAAAATAAAATTAATATTTAATAAAGAGCCTTCAAAACCTTTCATACTCTTAAAAAATTAATAAGCTTTTTTAATGTATCTAATCACTTTCATATATATATATATATTAATTTTAAATTAGTAACTTCTAAAAATATCCCATATGAATAGAAAAGATTATAATTTAATTAGTAACCTTATTACTTTTTATTTCAAGTATCTTTTGAGATTTATATGTTAATAGATGTCATAATATATGTGATATATTATTATATTTATCAATTAAAATACATTTTTTCTAACAATTTAAATATTTTTTAATAATAAAACTAAAATTTTTATTACAATTTTCTTAAATAAATTAAAAGATAAAATAATAAATAAAATATTTAACTTTAAAAGTATAATTTTTATAATTGAAAAATTGTTTTATATGTAAAATTTTCTAATGATTAGTTTGACAAATATGAATAAAATGTATATATATATATATATATTTTTTCCGAACTTAAAATTTGAATAAAAGTTAAAAATTGTTGACACAATATTTTGTACTAAGAAATATATATTTTTTCACAATACTAAAAGGATGAAAGTCCATCTTCTATTATAAGAGGAGGGTTCTTTATTGAAAATATGGATATACCAAAATTAAACTATATATAATATACATAGGAAAAATTATATAAGAGGTTTGTTACTATCAAACTTTAAAATAAAAGGAAGAAAAAATGAAGAATCATGTATAAATAAAAAAGCTCAAATTTTATCTCATGCCAGTTGAAAAATAATTCTTATATGATCTCATGATTTGAAAATGGAAACATATATTATTTGAAAGTCAAGAAAGACATATGTCAAACATAAGAATAACATAAATCACCAAAAAAATTTCAAGACATAAAATTCTTAAAAATATTTCTATATTTCTTATTAGAAATGAACACAAAATTTATTTCCCTTTCCTTTCTAAAAAATAAAAATAATGGAATAGCATCAAACATTCTTTTTACAAAGGTTATTTCTCCTATTTAAAATTTTAGAAGGGAATGGAATAACCCTTCATATTATTATAAACATTATTTTAAATATTCCTACTCTATATTTGTAATTATTTTTAACTTTTTAATAAAATGGATAAAATATTGTAAATGATAATTTTCACTTTATAGATTTTGAAAATAATTGAAATATATAAAAAATGGAATAAAAAAAATTCTTAAAAGAGATTTTTATAAGGAAAGAACTCTATCTAGTGTGTTGACCATTTGTGATGTTAGATTGCGTATATATTTTTCTCTCTTTTTAGATAACTTACGCACTTCGAAATTGTTCACAACTTAAGTTATGATGTATCTTTTAGGGATCACTATGTTATTCCACTGCACTAGCCATCTGTTAGTGATCATGATCACGATGTTAGGAGTTTCATAAAATTTATGTAACCATTTATTTAGTTTATCTAAGGCAATATTAATCTCACTGAGATTATTCATTATAATGATGCTAGAAACACCTTCCTAGAGTAAGGGTAAATTTTGGTGGCTATTTTTCATTAATTCATGATTATTTCAATTTTATAAACTGGCATTTGGCTATTTTATTGGGTGGTGAATAATGTGAATTCACTTAAATTGTTTGGGTGTAAGTTAGTTTTCCAAGTCAACTTACCTACTAATAAAAATAAATTTCATACATATAAATATAATTTGCCACTTTTTCAAAAGTCAATATGATCTTATTCACCATTATATGTAATATATTATCATTCGAGGACCAAATTTTTGAAGCATATCAGCATATCTACTATCCATAGGTGCTTGTGTCACTCATCAACATAGTTATCACTTACCCACAATATTGTCACCCATCAAATAACACATATATGATTTGGTAACATAACTATCATTTGACAGTGTAACTATTGTAGGATAACTATGGTGTCATGTGATAACTATGTTATTGAGCAACACCTATATTATTGAGAGACAACAATGTTATTAATCTAAATGTTATTGAGTGATAATAATGTTTTCAATTAATAGAATTACTATCAAGCGACAAAAATGCTATCAAATGACAACACCACTGTCAAGTGAAAACATAACTATTGAATAAAAACATACCTATCATTTGACATTATGGTTATCGTGAGATAGAATTCCTATCATTCAACAATAAAGACCTATCATCCAAGAAAACTGCTACCATCTATCTATGATTTTTATGTATAGTCACATGTTAACATACATTCTATGACAAGTTACATTTTTCATGTCAATTTGTCTCCATGCCTAAACACCATCCATTAGCTTTCACTAGACTTTAAAAACATACTTATAAATTCACTAAAAATATCCAAGTTCATTTCTATATGGGCCACTAAAATTTATCTTACCTAGAGTAATTCCTCATTAATCACCCTAATGAATTGATCTTTTAACATTGGCAGAGTGTTGTCTAGAGCCATCTTCTTTAGAAAATTAGTAGTTTATATCCCAAATATTGAAAATAAATTCATTTATGCTCTCATTACCTATCTTGTATTGTTCATTCATGTCTTAAAATGCCTTATTAAAAATTTCAATCTTGTGTAATAGAATCTCAAATCAATTTTAAAAAATATTTTTCTCCATTTTGTCCCATATACCTCTTTTTACAAGTAGTTTGTCCTTAGTTTCTAAAATTTATTACAGCTTTTTATTCATAGATTCCCATATTTTGAGCTCTTTTCTATGATATTGGATATGTTGATCCACCTTACCATGCTAATTTTTAATCTTCTTACTAGTTTTCATTAATTCATAATTATCCCTCAACCCATTTAATAGAAATTATTCCACCCAAGCTTCAAGAGTCTTGCTAAAGATATTATACCTCTTTATGAATAAGATTATGGTTCTTGTTATCTATGTTCAAGAATATGGTTGAGATTTTTTTGGGATATCAATTGGACTCAAGAGATATTTGACATATAAAAAACATTACTAGATTTGATCCTTCATATATATGTGTGATTGTTCATCTATATTTGATTTCTTGATCATTCATAGTTGAATCAATCTTGCGAGTGGGAACCCATAATGGTATTATATTAAAATTTTAAACATTATTTTTCATCTCCTCCATGCTATTTTAAATGGTTGGCTCAATAAATTTCCATAAACTAAGCCCCATAAGGACTAGCCTAGACAATCTTTTATTTAATTGGAGGCAATGCCCTCATAAGGTCTACTAATACATCAAAATGTATAAATATTGTATTTAATACTTTATTATTCCTTCCTAATAGTGTATATATTCATTAAAATAAATAAATACTAGAATTCACTACCTATGTTCATAAGTCTAAAGAAGTTGTAGCTGGAGTAGGTTTCCTTGGTGACATGAAATGAGGATAAAGTGGTATTTGATGAGAGTATGAAATATGCATAAGAGTGAAAAATTGATGAGTAATGATTTGAGTTTCCAAGAAAACATCAAATTGGTCTTGTCCTTAAATTAAAATAATAAATTACTACATGATATTGTCAATCAGAAGAGAAATATCACATGTTTGAGACAAAACATATTTACCACCTAAAGGGAGTAGGGCTCATAACCTACAATTTTAAACATTGTGGATGGACCCCATCCAAATGTTTTATATTTTTTTCTTTGTTTGGGTATTTTCCATCACCACCACCACCACTATAGGTAACTATTGGGAAAGAGGCAGGACGAAGATTACTAATGCCAACTGACATATATTTTTATGAAGTCGTTTGTATGTGAGTAAATAATGACTTGGATTTACTTAAACCACTTTCTCATGTGAACTATGAAAGTGTATTATTGAACCAATGCATTGACATATTGAGTATTTCCTGAGTTTAAAATTATAAGTCAATGATTTCATGAGAATCCCATTTCATTTGGGAAAATGATGATGACCTATATACATTGGCTTCAACAATATTCTACTATAATCTACCATTCATTTAGGAACCCATGTGTTCATGAATGTTATGATCTTGTCTAAGATAAATAAACCCCAATCCCTTCTTCTTAGTTTATAATTTTATGCACAATCTACCTAATAATCCTCCAAATGAGGCACATGTGTGTAACTAGAACATGCTGTAAGGTGGGATTTAATGTACCCCTTGTTGTTGAATGATATATTTTTGGTATGAGGATGCAAGGGTAAATTAACCATGGTTGTTTCAATATTTTGGGCATAATTAGTGCTTTGGAAAGTATAGTTACCAAGTTTGATTTCAAAAACCATTCCCACCACATGCCTCCTCTTACACTTGTTATGAATCTCAGACAACTTCCAACACCATTCTATCAACAAGATCTTATCACTAAAATTAATTTGAAGTCTAAATGGGCATTGTGTATGTGGGTTTTATGCACACTAGGGAACCTTATGAGGTATCCTCTAATGTTTTAGTATAAAATAATATATATTTACTCCAAGACACAAGTTTCAGGGTATTGGGTTTCATAAACAACATGTTGGTGGAATAGTGGTGAGCAGAATAGTTGTTTACCATAAATGGTTCAGATATGAGCTGAATCTATATCTAATTGATATGGGTGGATAGATGATGGATCTAACCTAAGGTGGATTTGACCAAAATAAATTCAAAAAAGAGGGAAAGATAGGGTAGAAAAGAAGGCTTGTGGACCAAACAAGATGAAACCTTTCTAAGCTAGATCTTGAACTAAGGGTTGGACAATCAATCAAGAACTAATGTTTGATGCAAGGTAATTTAATTACATCTAAAATAAAACATAATTAAGAGTCCAAGGAAACAATAATATAATAAAATCTAGCATATATAATCAAATGTTGCTATCGATGTAAGATTATAATTGCACATCTACAAAGGGAAATTATGATTATTATGCAAAATAAATTCAAATTAGAAATAACACAATATGAATAATTGTATTTAAAATAAAACTCATGCATAAATAAAAGAATAATATATTGGAATGATAAAAATTATTATAATATTCATAGATTTGGAGAAGAACCAGATTGACACATCAAGCTCAATTACAGAACAATCCATAGTTCCTATTAATCTTAATAGCCAAAATTATCCTCCATTTGGGACTGGGAGGATACAAGTATATATAAGCTTAGTATGGGGATGCCTCATTTCTCAAGAAAAATATAAATGTAAATTTATAATAATATAACTAGGTGTAAAAAATTCATGTATACCATGCATTTTTATAATTTGATTATAAATAATATTTTGCCAAAATAATTATAAAAATAAAAAGGTTCTAAAATAAACTTTTGTTACAATTATAACATGCACTTGTATCAAAATATATTTATGACATAGCAGCTCTAGGAGGTGGAATTTACATGTTAGATGATGTGGATGAGACTATAATTATAATTTGATTTACAACTATAGTGGGCACTATTGTTATAGGTACACTAGTTGAAGTTGTAAAAAATGTTGCCATCAATGTAGTTGTAGTAGCGAATGTAGGAAGTGGCACATATTTTGGCATTGTTTGTGTTTTCACTAATTTATACTTCAGATAGTGAGATTGAGTGCTTTGATGGGGTGATGGTGGTACTCTTGCTACCAAAGTTGACTTCTTTGCCACCTCTATTTGTAAATACAAGGTGTGACTATCATGCAAGTCAATACTAATAGTTTCTAAATCTAATAAAGATGTTTTGAACAATTATGGAATCCTATCCATCAACTTCCTATGTGTAGTCTATGCAGATTTAACCTCTACATGAAGTGTCTATATCCCTATACTTCTATATCAAGAAAAATTCACTAGTTTCATGATTTATTTGTTAGTTTTGTAAACTGTTCCTTCAGTTTATACTCAGAACCTATCAACTGCAACTCATAAGAGGTTCTCAAAAATAGACTTAGGAACTAACTACCCAAGATGAGTACTTACCTCGACGACCCTCATATCTTTAAAAATGGATATAACCTCTCTCTCTTGACTTATAAATTTTAGTGCTAAATTTCATATCTCTTGATGTTAGTCAAGTAAGCTATCCCTCTTAATGACCACATAATTATGGACCCATGCAACTTCTAGTTTTGTTATTAGGTTCAAATGGGCATACACCTTATTCTTTGTTGTTTGGATAAGGAAGTGGAGATTACCATCCATATATTTCATTTTATTGAATACTTGAAGTATATACCCTCATTTATCTTGGGATATAGCCTTTACAAACCTCATTAATTTAATGGTGTCATAAAACTTATTGGTTGCACCTTGTACATTGTCTATAATTTCTTTTGGAGCTCAAATAGTGTTCCTCTCTTGTGTCTTCTGTATAGAATGGTCATAACTCTTAAACATTTATTTTATTACACCCCTAATATCATCCACAAAACTACAAGGATATTCCATATATTGATCTAGATCTGAAGGATTTATTTTATTTATTTTTGTTAAATAAAATATATCTTCTCTTTGTTCGAATTCAACCTATTCTCCCTTTGAAACCATAGTCTTCCTATTAACCTTACTTAAGTTATTGGTTTGTTTGTCTAAATGTAACTTAATTTTTGGTAGGTCAACAATCCCTAGGTCTTTTTTACCTACTTATTGTTGTATATGTTGAATCCATAAGGGGACATTCAATGCAACTTGTTGCTCGATTTTCTCTATGACTGTAGGAGGAGAAGGAGATATTTCTAGAGGATGAATTTTTTTAGGAGAAGATGTTCCCAATTGAGGGAAAATAGGTATATCCTTCCTCCATCTAAAAAAAATATTTTTTGCTAGGGTATCAATAATATACTTAATTTTCTCATTCGCCTTATGCACTAAAATTTTAGTGGAATCTATTTGGGTAGCTTGGCCAACAAGCATTCCCAATATGTAGATAACCTAAAGGGTGTAACCTTTGTTGAAAAAATGGAGGTAGACACTAGAATTTAAAATGTACCTTATTTGATGTCCTAGGGGATAAGAGATTTGTCAAGGTTAACATACCCCCATTTATGAAAAATGAGGACCCTTGTTTAATTTTCCAAATTGTGCTATGAATTAGACTTTTAACTTGGTCAAAATGCATTATTGAACATCATGTTTTAATTTAGATTTCATTGACATGTTAGCTCATAAGCTTTCTTTAACTTTATTTAATGTTGCAGGTTCAATCAATCTTCATTTGATTGAACAAGTATTCATGGTTTATGCTTCAATGATCAATTTGACCCTTTTGCTAACTTTTGGTCCTTAATTGATTAATTGAATCTAAGTTTAATCATGTTAAAAAAACCTTAGTCTAAGTTTTTTAGCCAAAGTTGATTCATATTTTTCCATAGGTCAATTTATTTCATTTTAGACCTAGTTTAATTTTATCCCAAGTTTTAATTAAATTTGTTAATTCATTAAAACCTTGGTCTAAAGTTTATACTAAGTCTTTATATGTCCTGAATACTTATTATGTCACTTTCACTATTTATAGGTATGAAAACGTGCAAGATTGACAAGTGTCAAAACCTTAGGAGGATGGATCTAAGATCAACAATACGTAGGTATTTCCCCAAAGTCAAAAAGTCAAGATCTATATTGACAGAGTGCATTTAATCTTATAAAAGCAAATCTATGGTGAGCATAAATTCAACATGTCAACAAATCTTGAGAAGGAATGTAATAGTGATAAGTGTCACAATCATGGGAAATAATCAAATAAATCAATGGCCCATGTTCAATATTAATAATAGTAACTGAATCAACAATCCATGCTTGATCATGAATTCAACACATCAACAATGTGCATTTAATCACCAAGATCAAGATTAACAATACACATTCCATCTTGTCAACCAATATCAATGATGTGAAGTAAGTTAGCAAGTCAAAGAATTCATATTATACATGATGCTACCACATGGTGCAAGAGTGTTTAAGTGATGGAGAATGTCTAAAAAGTACATAGTAAGCACATGATGATGTCGAGTGGCACAATCTTGAGAACCCAATTCAAAGATTGATGGCCGTATGTTAATCATGGGAAATATATTTTACTTAATCAAATTCCTTTTCCTTTAACCACTTAATCATTAATTCAACATATATAATAAAATTAAAATTAATAACATGCACCACATAAGAGAGAGACACACACCATATTTTACATGGAAACCCAAACTGGGAAAAACCACAGAGAACAATCTCAAGTATATAAATGAGCACCAACTCAAGTTATAAAGTTTGTAAGCACCAACTTGCAGGAACAACAACCCCTTTGCTAAGCACCAACACAACAAATATTCATGAGCACCCACCCATAGGAGCACCCACCCCTCTTGTGTATAAAACACTAACTATCTCTCAATGTTGCTTTCTTAAAAAATCATAGAACACTACTATATCTCTTCTCTTTTCTTTGCTTTCTTCTACTTTTCTTAGCTAGATAAAATAATTCACTTTCATAATACAAAATGGCTTCCCAATCCTCCTTTTATAGCTTTCCAAATGACCTTTGGCATTCACCCTTGCATGACCCTTTGAATTTTTTCTTTGTCTTTACCTAGTGACTCTTTGAATTCCTCAAGGTGACCCTTCATGGAGAAATGCATCCTTTTCCTCTTTTGTCTTTAGTGATGACTCTTCAGATTCCTCAAGGTGACCCTTCATGGAGAAATGTGTCCTTTTCCTCTTTTATCTTTAGTGATGACTCTTTGACTTCCTCATGGGCCCTCTTTTGTCTTTATGTAACCAAAAATATAGTCATTAATATTTAATTAATATTAACACACTTTTATCCAAGATATAAAAATTAAAAACACCTTTAAACATTAAATGCTAATTTGACATCAATGAACATATTTCCAATAATATCCCCCTTTGTCTTTGATGGCAATCTAAAATTTTCACTAAATTTGAAAACTTGTATTACACATGCCAACCTAAAACTGATACCTATAAACTAAACCAACTAAAAATATACAGTAACTCCCCCTTATTGTAGCATCCTATTTCTTGAACCTATTTTTGTACCTATTCCCTATACCTATTTTTGAACTTATTCCCTGTACCTATTTCTTGTAGCTTACACTTATCTCCCCCTCAATTGATATACAAATTAATCTATCAACTCACCTTCTTGTCATGCAACATAGCCAAGACCCAACAACATCCACCATGCTTTAATTTTTATTAAAAATGTCTCCTTGAAGCCTAGAAGAGACACCCCACACAAAAGGTCCTACAAAGAAACCTCAAGATATTCCCATATCTCCTTTGTTACTTCTTTGATCTTCTTGTGTCTTTTTCTTAAATTCTATTTAAGCATGTCTAACTTCTTTGACTCACTAACCTCAACATTCATGATGTTTTTCATCTACTCAACTCTTGTAACTGTTTTATCTTGACAAGGCTCATGCTCAAATGTAGCAAGTTATTCTTCATAGTCCTTCCTATCTGATTCTTTATCCACTATAACAAGTAATTTATTCTCACTCTTAAACTCAACCTAATCAACCTTTACTATCTTAGGTCTCCAAACCTAAATTTGGCTCTTCTCATATCTTCTAGGGGATTCGTATCCTTTGACATACCTTGAATATCTCTTTACTCTATTTGGACATAATTTAGCAATATGGCCAACCTTATGACAACAAAATCAAACAAAATTTCTCATACCTTCTAATTGAATGTGACTGAGATCTTCCTTTGACTGATTGCTTCTTCTCGTATAGTCTATTGCTCTATGACCAACATGATGACAAATAAAACAATGTCCATGAAAATAATTTGAAAACTTGAAAGCATTATGCCGCCTGATTAGCTTCTTCAATTTGCCTTTAAAACTTGCATCCTTCTTACCTTAGATTGATATTTCATGATCTTTCTCAACTTAGATTATGAGCCTCTCATGATTATCCTTCAAAGAACCTAAATCAACCTTCAACTGATTACACTTTTCTTCTCTTGATTTCAAACTTGAATTTACAACCTCTATATGATTCTTAAGATCTTGAATAAACATCTTATCTTCTTTTTCTTATATAGCCAACTTAGAATCCAAGATACACACCTGTTCCTTAAGATCCTTGACCATAGATTTCAACTCTTGATTCTCCTTCTTTAGCTACTTGGCCATCGTGATTTTCCCGATCTACCTTAAATCTATTAAAATCTTTCTGAAGGAACCTGCTTTGATTCCAATTGTTAAGCATAGGATATATATTTTACTTAATCAAATTTTTTTTGCTTTAACCACTTAATCATACATTCTAAATATACAATAAAATTGAAAGCAATACCATGCACCACATGAGAGAGAGAGACACCATATTTTACATGGAAACCCAAAATGGGAAAAACCATAGAGAAAAATCTCAAGTATATAAATGAGAACCAACTCAAGTTATAAAGTTTGCAAGTAATAACTTGCAGGAGGACCAACCCCTTTACTGAGCACCAACATAGTAATGATTAATGAGCACCCACCCATAGGAATACCAACCCCTCTTATGTATAAAACACCAACTATCTCTCAATGTTGCTTTCTCAACAAATGATATCACACTACTATATCTCTTCTCTTTTCTTTTCTTTCCTCTACTTTTCTTAGCTAGATAAAATCATTCACTTCCATAATACAAAATGGCTTCCCAATCCTCCTTTTATAGATTTACAAATGACCTTTTTCATTCAACCTTGCATGACCCTTTGAATTATTTCTTTGGATTTACCTAGTGACTCTTTAAATTCCTCAAGGTGACCCTTCATGGAGAAATGCATCCTTTTCCTCTTTTGTCTTTAGTGATGACTCTTTGGATTCCTCAAGGTGACCCTTCATGAAGAAATTCATCCTTTTCCTCTTTTGTATTTAGTGATGACTCTTTGACTTCCTCACTGGCCCTCTTTTGTCTTTATGCAACCAAAAATATATTAATTAATATTAACACACTTTTAGCCAAGATATAAACATTAAAAAAACCTTTAAACATTAAATGCTAATTTGACATCAATGACAATATTTCCAACACCGTAGTGAAAGTCAAGCCTAATAGACTCCTCAAGAGATCCATAGAGCAAATTTTATTGAGATTTAGAAGGCATGAGATGATGATATGTATCCAAGTGATAAATGGTCACATTTTAAAAATAAATGAGCTAAGTGATAAGGCAATGCCATATAGGCATACACATCATATTCAAAGATCTTATGGATTTGAACATGTGAAAAGTATAAATACATGATCTAAATACAATCAAAGTTACCAAAGCTCATATTTTGAGCTTCTTTATTGCCATAAAGTTCTACGTAAACCTCTAAAAATCCCTAGAATGTATGAAAATCCCTAAATTAACTCTAGATTCATTGTGTTGAGCTGAAAAAGTTGGATTATCATCTAAAAATGAGAACTAAATTAAAATTCTAACAATGGTGACCCATGGGTATGTTTCAAAATAAGTGAGCTATATTTATGATCAGATGTAGAAGGTTGAGTTTTCAAGGACATGAAATTTATATCTAATTCATTAAACATGAGAGATAAGAATTGCGTGAGCCTGTTATGGATAATTGAGAACCAATGAGTTATAACCAAATAATAAGAAAATATCCTCTTGATAAAGAGATTATATGATGATATTGTGGTAACACAGATGGTGGGACTACATGATGCTATTTTTAAACTAGAGGTACTTCATTGAATTGATGCTCTTGATCCAATTTCCAAAGAGACTAAAATTGACAAGGGTATGTTAATTCATGAGCACAACTTAAGGAAAATTTCATATATCTATCCTATTGCATTTGAGTCCTACTAAAAATTGTCTAAACCCCAGATAAACTTAACCTCCATTAGTTCATGGGATAAGAAGAACAACATGATGGATATTTTGGCAACATGGATAGAAGTAGGTAACAAAGTCATTATAGATCCTACAAAGAACATCCCTGTAAGCCAATTTACACATGAAGTTAGGATGGTCACGACAATGCTAAAAAATTGTATGGGTGTGCACATACTACTTATGTTGAACCAATGTGGGTCCATATGGTATACTTCATCATTGAAGAAGCGTTGGTTCCTCCATTAGGTGAAATTAACAATATTCCCTAAGTAGAAAAATCTATGGAATCAATAATAAGAAAAGCACTAGATTCTACATGATGTCTTATATATTATATGCCCTATGTGAAACCACCAAGATCCCCAATAAAGGAGAATGGTCACCCAATGGCAGCCAGATTATATCCCAATACTATTCCAAATTGCACATCTATAAGTATAAATACCACATCTAGTTATTTTTAATTGTGTTTACCTTGCATTGAGTGAAGCTATTAATGGTATTCCTATGATGAGAACAAGCCCTTTAATCAAGAAGTTAATTGAGGCAATGGGAAAAATATGGTTGTATCCTAATTAGACTATTATAAGAATTGAAGGAAATAAAACAAACCCTCTCAAATTACTAATTCATGTTCCTAAAAAGTTAGCAGAACAAGAGGTGGCATATCAAATATTCATGTGATTGATGTAATTTGTAAAACCAAAAGAAATGGACTATTACATAGTTTTCCCATGACAAATGATAAGCATGTTTTTAGGAAATGGGATCATATTGAGGTTGCTTCCAAACATAGGTTATCTTTCAACCTACAAACTGATGATCATAGGTAATGGGATCCATATGGAAAGGTAAAATAACATTTGAGGAATAAGGGTATTTTGACTGTAATATATGAACATGAACCTAGTTAATTTGAATTCAAATACACCAAAGCATCCTCAAGCTATGAAGTTTCCATGAGATTAAAAGAACATAACATAAAACCTGAGTCTAGACTAAATAGGGACCATAAAATAGAAGATAGATGGTAGTTAGGCCCTATACAATATCATTTGATAGATGTTGGTTCTTATAGGATTCCACCAATAGATACATAAGTAGAGCATAAGCCTAAAGAGAAAATACTAGGAGAAATTTCTTCTAGCTCCTTAGCTCTTGAATCATCTATAACAACAAAGCAAGATTCACCTCAACATGAGGTTCATATGATAGCTCTAAATCCTCAGGAGTCTATTGAAGATGTTATCTATGACATATGAGATAGATTCAGAAGCAAAAGAGGATAAGGTTGAATAATTAAAATAGGATAAGGGAAAGTCATTAGACTTGATGATTATTAACACTTCTAAGAGGAAAGTTGAGACTGCCATTGTCTCAAAAACTAAGAAATCAAAAGTGACTATCACATTACCTTTGGATAATGTTAATTTGTTTAGTGAGGAAAACATCATTTATGAACCACCTATTCTTGAATGGTTCATTTATGAACCAAGATTAGAGAAGCTTCATACTTACCATCCATGGGCTATGGTAACAAATACATACATCAGATATGATCCATACATCACATGCTTGTAAAGAGTGATCGAGACAATAGTCATGGAAGGCGGTGAAGAGATTATATATTAAAAGGTGGAGCCTTTGTCCCATTTGACTTAGAAAAGAAATACAAAGACTAGGGGAGGCCCCCATGTTCAAAGAGGATGTCTTGGAGCTAGCTCAATCACAATAAAAAATGTTTCAAGCTATTATCAAAGGGATAAAGCAATAAAAGAACAATTTGGAGGAGCAATCCTCCTATCAATTTTAGGGAACATTGTCACTAAATTTGAGGCCACTATCTATGATATATTTATCTTTTTAAAATCAATAAAGTTTAAGAAATATATGGTGGGCAAGTAGGGTACTATGGCTATGAACCAAGTGAATCAATGGCAAGGTTCATATAATAAGATGAATTGATCAATTTATTGATATGGGACCAAATTCCTGAGTTTAAAATAGTTATCCTAACTCATTTAATTATGGTTATGGTAATCTTGATAGAGAAGATCAAATATTTGAACAAATGGTCCAAGGGCATGGAAGATCTCTCTAATGACTTCAAATAGTTAGAGAATGGAATGATGTAGGTATTAGGGAGATTGATTAAGGACCCAACTACCCTTAGTCTTATGGGCTTGATAATAGATGAGAAGTTATAACACAAGGATTCTCAATTCATGCAAGAGGTGAACAATCAAAGTTAGGGCACTATATGGCAGATAATAAATACATCTTGGTATGATCCTATTAGTAGAAGATAAAATTGGTAATGTTAGAAGCATTAATGAAACCTTTGACAAGGCTGAAAATGAATTTAAAGAGTTGATAGGGTAAGAAGAAGAGATTTTCATGTAGCCCATCATCAATTTCAAACTAATTGAAGAAAATATATCAAAGGCATGAAGATCCTAGAGTAAAGACAGAAGACTATAGCAACAGATGCTTCTGAAAGTCAACTATGTTGACTTAGAATATCCTCTTGTAATAAATAATGTACATCATTTAAATAAATAATATTCCATTTTTTAAAATCATGTAAAATTTACAACACACATTACTTATAGGTTAGTCCACTTGTAAAGTGTCTAATTCTAGAATGTTGTAGAAGGATAACTATCCTTGCCACTTAGCTAATTGTCATTTGATAGTGATTAACTTACATACCTCAGGGTCTTCTATAAAACTGGGTATTATCATTTGTAAGAGGAGGAAGTTTTGAGAGCAAAGACTTTTGTGTAAATTTGAAGCAAGTAATGAAAGCAAGGTAATTCTTCAAATATTTTATCATATTTGTTTGTTTGATTGTTATCATGGCTACTTACTCAAGTATCTAGTTTACTGTTTAGATTTGAATTGCTTTCAAGAATTGTAGATGTGCATATGTTAATGTAGAGTTATCAATTTTAGATTATGCTAGGTTGATTGAAATATTTTAAGATTCATTTCATTTTCCTTACTCTTCTTGAAGATGTGCAAACACAATTTTCATGTTTGAATAAATCTTTAAAGTGAATTTGAATTCTTATTTGCATTGTTTCAAATATCCTTAGACAGTTTCCTAGTATATGATAGGATCCATACTTTTGGCAATTTCATGTCACATGTTGGTTTTATTGTATGTCGTTGATGAAATTCAAGATTTGTCATGATGTTTGGATTGAAGATCTGAAACATCCTTCTTTCTGGCCTACCCTTCTTATTTTATCTTTCTTATGATCAAATCACTATAGTTTATATTTTCATTGCATATACTCAAGCTAGATTAGGGTTTAGACTTTAGGTTTTGATCATTTTTCATTAGACTTGGTTCATATTAATTTCATCTTTCACAAAATCTCTAAGACCATGGTTGCTCCCAACAACCACTTACATTTCATTTTGTGAAATAGTTATATAACTTAGCTGCTACTCCACCATAGATATCATAAATATCAAAACCAACAACTCATACAATATATTCCTTGAATATATAAATGAGAAGTGTTTTAAACACTATGTAAACCTTGTGATACAATTACATGCATCAACAGGACTCATTCCACTAAAGAATGAGTATGCCATTAGGGTGATAAGTTAATTTTTTATGTAACTAGTGACATATATGTAAGCAAACCTAATGATAATATCGATAGTAAGAGGACTCATATTAGGTTGGCTAGGTGGAGTAAAATCCCAAACCATAGGAAACTAACTGTAATTGAAAAAATTAGAGTCATTATTATTCAAGGCTTAGTTATTAGGATTAAAGAATACAAAGAATTAGTAGTCCATGTTACATAAATTATAGGAGTAATTGAAGAAGTTATCAAAAAATGAGGAACTTGTGTAATTATGCCTTGGGAGGAGATAGTTGGGGACATTGTTACTACCATTGTCACCATGGTAGCTTAAGATATGGAGCATAGGGGTGTGGTTGATGATGACACCTCTTCTAAATATTACTATTTTAACTATGCCTCATCTTTCATATCTCCTTCTTTGTCTAACAATAACTTTGTGGCCACTAAACTAACCCTTCCATAATTAACTTCTTTAGATCCCTCTATAATCTCAATCCTTCTAGAGTGGGTGTATTCTAAGTTAATTTATTCATCTTCTTCATATTCCTTGGTCATTTCATTAAATTATTTTGTTTCCTCAGTGTCTATTTTAGATGCCCATTCTTCTTCAGTTTCCTACCTTCTATCTTATTCTTCACTATTATATATTTCAATAAGGTCTGATCTCTATCGAATCCTTATTTTATCTCCTTATTCTCCTATAACTTATACATGTTTATCCTCCACTTCTACCTTTTGGGGTGAGATTGGAGGAGTCTTCGGAGTTATCTTATAGGTAATTGGAAGTTTAGTAGTAATGGGGGCTAGCCTTATAGAATGTGAAGTGGGAAATGAAGGGATTACAATGGTAGCATGTGGTAGTGTAATGGGAATGGAAGTGACCACTGAGGGAATTATGGGAGGTGAGTATGTTCACCAATGAGATTGGGTAACTACCATTGATGGTGTTGTCATAATGGGTGGTGACCTAAGAGAAGAAACAATGGAAACCTGAGAGAGGAAATAAAGAAGACTTACTAGTTATGATGTGGTTAGTGGAGGTAGAGGTAACATGGAGAATAACCTAGATTCTCTACCAAGACTTGTAGATTTATCCTCTATTCTAGGTGTATGCTGAGGAGAAATAGAAAGAATTGAATGTGTATGGGATCTCTAGATAGTTTCAACTCTATCTTCAATAACCACTTCCCCATATGGGCTAGTTTATTCTTGCATATCTAGTTCTGTGTGAGGAGGAGGTCCATGAATAGATGTAGAAACCCATTTTTATTTTTTGATCCTCTTAGTATCCTCTATAATGATAGTAGGATCATAATGGATCCATTAATATATAATCATTAACATATTTACTCTATGCATCCTTGTAGCCACTTCAGTATCATCTTCAACATTCATAAATATAGTATCATCACTATAAGATTGATGCCCATAATTGATTCTTGTCTTCTTCTCATATTTATTTATATGTCCCTTGACATTCTTCCTAAGGTCCTTATTTCTAAATGGTGATCATTTTAGTCTATAATGTACCCTAATTTTACACACAGACTATAAGTGTTCCCACCTCATATACTGTATTCGGGGGTTGGGTGAACAACTACTTACTTATCCCTTTGCAACTTAAAATCAACACTATCAACCAATTAAGTAGCCATTTCTTACCCAACCAATTTATTAGGAATTATCCATCATAAATATAAGGGGTGCACCTTAGTGCCATCTATCCTGATTATATTACACTCAGGATAGAATTAATAATCACCCATTTTATGAATAGTTTTCTTTATGGAGTCTGATAATCTATGCATGTTATTCCCATATATAGCTTGGTACACCATAGATAAAAGGTCTCTATCAACCTTTTTATTTTCTTCCTAAAACTTTGAGCATGGTTGACATTAAATTGATTGTAAATCTAGTTTTTTGGATATTATGTATATGGTTGTGAGGGTTCCTCATTTGTTGAATGCACTGTTGTAGTCAAAACACATACCAAATATGACATCATATAGAAGTTACCATTTGGTAAGCTTCTTGGATTGGTGATTCATTGAGTTAGATTGGACTGATTATCTCTCCCAAGGAAATGATTTTTTTAGAAGTCAGGATGATATCCAACAATGGGACCCATACTTATTTGAAATAATAAATACTTGGGAATCCATATATTATATTTAATAAATCCATGGAAATCCTTACCCCTGTTCTAAAGGTGGCTATGGGAATAACATAAGCAAGGTCTTGAATCACAAAGCTACTTGGTTGCTAGCCCATTCTTGTAATTTTCAATGGATGTTGTTTTCAAGAAGCCATGAATATACCATCTATTGCCTATAGGTCATCTTTAGAAGAGGGATATTTTAGTAATTTTAAAATGCATTTCCAATTATGTATACTGAAAATTTAGAAATCCATTATTTTTCTAGTGTTTTTTCCATTTATAAATAATTCAAATAATAGGTCAATGTAGGGCATTACCTCTAGCTTTGTTGTAGCATTGTGTAGGCCAACTACTTTTATTACTAGAAGGTCATCCCTATATATCTATATGAAAATTTAAAGATACTCTCCCAATGTATATGGCTCTAAAACATCAACCTCATCCTAGATGGCTAAGTAATGTTTGAAATCATGGTTAAGAGCTACTAAATCAAATGTTGTGTTTGTATACTTAGTTTTCCCAATAATTGAATATGCAGAAAAAGGAGGAGTGTGAGATGAGGAGGCCATTAAAACTCAAGTAGGAATATGCTTATTATTTTAATAGTTTGAAATCTCTTGGTCACTATAGAGCTTCAAATTCACAATTCACACTTGGTAGTTAGGAGGCAATGTGATTGAATCGAGTATGTTAGCTCAAATTATATCACTTTAGATTTGGTAAATTTGAGAGTTGAATGCATTAAGTCACCAATTAATACCAACTAATTGTAATAATGGATTTTGATCCATTCCTTACCTACCTTCCTTATTTGAATTTTGCTTTTAAAATGCTAATTTCTATGGACTTCATTGCCATATGGCTTCTTTCACTTAATCTCGAGTGCCCTCTTAGTATAATATGACATATGTCCCCTTTTCACACTTTCAAGCTTGGCATTCATGTCTTTTTTATTTATTTGTGTGGTCGAGGGACATATGTTTGTGTATTGCTACTCCACTTTCCATTGAGATCTATCCTAATGTACCTTTTTTGCCTAGTCATGGGTTATCAAGATAGCGACATGTGGTAGGATTATAGTGATCCATTTTATTAGAGAATAAAATTCATTATCATGAAGTGAGCCACATCTAGGTTAGTAGGATAATGAAATGTGTATGGATCTTAATGCTCCACTTTCCTATAATGATAATACAAGGGAGTATGATAACATCACTTTCAAATTAGCAGGATGATGACACATGGATGGTTCTTTCTTCTCTACTTGCCTAGAATGATAGTACAAGGAAATTTATCGATGTCACCCATAAGTTAGTGGTATATGACATGTGGATGGCTCTCACTATTTCAATTACACATAATGATATTAAAAATAACTCTATTGACATCACCTCTAGGTTAACATATGATAACATGTAAATGAATCTCATTGCTCCACTTGCCTAGAATGATATTACAAGGAAATATATTGATGTCACCTCTACATTAGCAGGATGATTACACATGGTAGGATTATAATGATCTACTAGATAGTTATGCTTTTTACACTTAAAAAAATATCTGAGAGCTTCCAAATTACTATGATAGTGACACCTAGTAATATCTTGATGATCCACTAAATCAAGTGACTTATACAATTAAATAAGGTTATAAAATTAGAATGATGCTGAATGGCCAGAGTAGATGAGCCTCATGATGTCTTGAGAAAAACTTAAACACAAAATAGTCATTCAAGACATAATATAGGTAAATAATAAACTAGAACACAACAAATTAGCTTGGTTATCTTTTAAATTAAAATTTTTACATGTACATAAGCTTTGATTTAAAATAAAATCAAAGGTAAAAGGTAAATCATGTAATATGGATTATTCACAAGTTTGATTCCTCTTCTCGTAACCCTAAAACTTGCTTTAAACTTTGGAAATAACTTTAGTCTTATGTCTTTTATAATTAATGTCATAGACTTATAAGGTTTACAAGACCTCAAATGAGGATATTCAATCAGTAATGGGTCCCTTAAAATTTTAAATGGGGTGTGTGTTAGGGCATAACAAATGGTGAATCAGTGGGGAAATACTCCTAAGTATTTGAGAACCTAGATTTTTGGTAATGCATCATAACAAAATTTTAGTTCTAAAAAGAAAATAATAAGTAAACTAGTCCCTAGAAAATGAATTCCTCCCTCCTTATGAATCATACGAGCCCTTTTCACTCCTTGAATTTTTGTTAGTGATTTTGTGAAATTTATTTTTCCCTTATTATGATAATTAAAAAAAAATCATGAATAAACAATGCAGGTTTCATTTTGACTTTAGATTTTGTAACTAAATAGTAAGGGAAGCCTAGGCATTACTTTGTTACCAACCAAGTGTCCATAACCTTGGCAAAGATACCTTTGATACTATTCTAGGCCTTACTCTACTATTATCTAGGCATCTATATCCCCAATATATATATATATATATATATATATATATATATATATATATATTGAATCACCTATCTTCTATAAGTTTTCATGATGGTTTTTTTTAAAACATAGGTAGAAGAAGGGTTAGGAACCACCATTGGCTGGGTATATGCATAAAAAACCTTTTTTTAATCACTATGTCCCTGTCAGTGTGCATCCATTTATATGTTTATTATCTCTCATACAAGTTTTAGCATGTAATAGTGTATTTGATCTTTGGAAATGGAAAGTTTTTCTAAAATTTTCTTGAGTATATCAGATTAAATCTCAAAGGCTTAGCAAACCACTCATTCTATGTAGAATCTAATTTAGTCATAACACATACGTCAATCCTAGAAGCTCAAGTACTATTAAAACAAATCATTGTGAATACCAATTATGCTTCCTTTTATATTGTACTATTATTTTTGTCAATTCTTTTGTAATTCCAGCATAGGCAATTAGTTGGTATGTTCTACAATGTTTTAAAAACAACTAATCTAGAAAGCATAAAAACTAGCATACCTAAAGCAAATGCATAAAATAGGGAACAATAATATAATGAAATAAAAAGACTAATCTATAAATTAAGGAATCTATTCTAGAAAGTAGGAAATATATTATACCCCTACGTCTACATCTCCACTTATAGTCATTCAGAAACATCTCTAGTTGGGACAACCATGAAATAATTTATCAAAAACTATCATTGACTATAAAAATGATGTCATTACCTTAGAGGTCATTCACATGGAAGGCATTGTTACCTAGTATCTTAGATATTTGATAATTTACAATCCATAAAGGAGTGAACTTATCATGATGTCCTTTCTTCTCATGTGTCTTATCCCATAGAAGCACCAAGTTTAAAATACTTAAGACTTTGATTTTTGATCTCTTATAAAACCAAATTTTAAAAATGTCTTGGTGTTTGTTGAATTTATGTAGTGCTTCAGTTCATGCATCTTCCATTTGGACTATGTCAAGTAGTCTAGACTAGATTCTTTCATCTTCTCCCATATACTCTTATATGAAATGGTAAGTGATGGGAGAAATGGGTTACTATCCATAAACTGGAATAAAGGGTGAAGCCTTGAGGGATCACTTTTGCCTTGTTATGTCTATCCATAGTACATATTTTAATAACAACTACCATTCTCTTGGTTTATCTTGAGTTGACTTCCTGATGGCATCCATCATATTCTTGTTGGTAGATTCAACTACCTCACTCTCTTATGAGTAGTAGTTTGAAGAGAAATTGATGGAGATTTGGTTGTTATATACCCACTCAATAAATTTAGTATATTGGAAAGATGGAATTTTATCACAAACTAAGTATATTAGAGTACCAAACCTAGTCAGTATATTCTCTTCTTAAAATTTGATAACATTTAATGCTCTAGAATTCTTAGTGGCCACATCTTCTAACCACCTAGTGCAATAATCAATGGTGTTAGGATAAATTTATGCTCTAATAAAGAATTTATCTTTATCACCCCATTGAATTCAAGACCCCATTAATAAAAAGGGCATGCTTCAATGATTGGTTGCAGAGACATTGCAACATTCACTTCTCTTTTTTGAAACACCGGTCATTCATAGTAGGTTTTGACATGGTTGTGGCTATATTTGAAAATTATAGGCTAGTATTATCCCATAATCAATATTTTATGGTCTATTTCATTATCTTAGGGATGCCCACTACCTATCTTCTAATGTATATTATCCATTATATCTACATCTTCTTCTTTTGAGACACATCTCAAGTAGATGCCCTCATAATTATTATAGTATATGAATCCTTTCTTTATCATATGATGCACTAATTTGAGCCTAAGAGATTGTCTCTATTCTCTATTGAACTTAGGGGGAAATGTGCCTATGAGTAATTAGTGGATGATTTAAAAATATAATTCACCACCAATGATCTAAGTCTCATTGATTTTTTAAATACAAATATGTGGATCAGTATTAGTCGTTAACCATATGATTTTGTAGATTCTCACCATCTTGAATGATATAATTTCAAGATAAAACTCATGTAATTTTTCCATCCATTTACCTCTTATGTTTACTTATTCATATAAATAAGCGTGAGATTGACATTTGGGTCTATGATGATGGTATACATCTTATTTCTCAAAATATAATGCTTGAACATTTTCACAACTTTGATCAGTTCATATATATATTAATATCATTGATTCCTTCAAATCTATATCCTTAATATTAGTTCTCATTAAGGCAATTATATGTTCATTATTGTTTACCTTTTGTGTGAGTACAACTGTTATAGTGTGCTCTGAGGCAAATGAATAAAGGTATAATTCCTTATTAAATTCCAAGATAATAATAACTAGAGCTTGATCAATGGAAGTTTTGATATCTTAGAAAGCTTTCTTGGATTCTATTGTGCATTCTATTTTGGTGTCTTAGTTTAACATGACATTCAATGGCTTGAAAATATTTATAAATCTATAAGTGAATTTCCTTACAAAATTTATCTTCACAAGGAAAGACTTCAACTCTTTCTTGTTGTTAGGAGATGCCATCTTGGAAATGGTCTAGATTCATTTTGGATTAATGGATATCCTATCCTTAGTGATGACATCGCATAAAATTTCCATTTAGTGACTCAAAATATGCCCTTGTTTGGATTGAGTAATACTCCATATCTTCTACATCTATCAAATACTTTCTACAAATGATCTGTATGATCAACTCTATCTTTTGAAAACACTGTTAAGTCATCCATATAAATAATTATGCATTTTCCAATGAGTCATTTAAAAATAAAGCCCATAGCTTGATATAAGGTTTATCATATATTTATTAGGCCAAAAAGGCATTATTTTTTATGTAAAATTTCCCCACTTGGTGGTGAAGGTATTTTTTATTTTGGAATGTGCTTCTACTAGTAATTGATTATAGCCTGAGAATCCATCCAAGAAGGACATCATCTCAGATCCACTAACCATTTGAATTACCTCATCTAGAGAGGGTAAATGATAGTTGTCTTTTTATATTACTCATTTTATTTTTCTAACATCAACATAGAGCCTAATTTGTCCATTATTATTCATAATTGGCACTAGGTTGTATACCCATGTATAATGTCTAATTGGAAAGATGATCTTAGCATCCAATAACTTTTGTACTTATGTATGGATAAGAGGTTTCATAATTGTATTTAATAGCCTCTATCACTACCTTAAGGGATTATGTTATGGATTTAGTGGGATGGTATGTGTGATAATTTTGGGGTCAAATAATTTCAAATATTCATATGTCCAGGTGATCACTTCTTTGTACTCAATCAATAGACTCTTCAACTTTTGTTTCTCATTTTTAGTATAAATAAGGCTAATTTTTACATAATGGGGATGATGTCAGTTCCCATATTCTCCTTGATAAAATTAAATTCAATCTCTTTAAGTTACTTATCTTGAACTTGTGGATCTACATCAAAAGCTCACTCTAGGGAGACATCCCAAAAAAGATGTGGTTTTCATTCAGTTGTAGGACACCATCTTCTCCTAGGTATTCCATATGCATGGAATCAACATTGTTTTTTAAAATTATCTAAGATTTAAAGGTTCTATAATTAATTATTAATTATATAATCTACTGATCATCATCAAATACCTAGAATGTGTCCACATTGTCTGGGATAGAGGGATGAGGAACCAAATCCACAAATAATTAGGATAAAAGATAAAATAAGATTAAGTTGGGAAAATTCTTGTGACTAAGGGCTGATTGTTTATCAATGTTGATAGATTCATCATAAGCCAAAGGCAACATATAAATATTAAGCACTCTGTGGATAAAGACAACAGTCATAGGGTCTAGGGTGTTCTTGTACATTTCAATGGATAACACCTTAGTAGGTTTATAGGTAGCTTCAAATTAGTTGTACATAATTTCAAACCTATAATTAGAGGTTCAGATTGGCTCATTTTGTTCTCTTCTCATGCTTACAAATTATTGGTATACAACACTTTAGTTGGTGACTTGTCCAGACTTTTCAAAAATATGTTTTGACATTCATCCTAAGATGTAATTGAACCATCTTTGACATTAAAAAACCTATCATAGGAAATATATTGCACTGTAAAGGGTAAGAGTCTACATTCCATGTCCTTATGGAATACATTCAATATTCCCAAAGTAATTTTAAAATCCTTAATGTATTATTCAACAGTCCTACCTCGTGAGGGAGAAAAAGAAGGAATATACTTTTCATTCTTTCTAGGTAAATCATGCATGTCTCTAGTGATGTTGTTAATAGAACCAATTAGCTAGGTTTGGGCCATTGGAAATAGAGGAAGATGAGGTCATCTATTTGGAGAGTATGATTGAGCCTAGGGTATTATTAAGACACCTTTATCTGACCTAACTTTTTTATGGAATTACAAAGGTGGGTATAGAAATTTAGTGTCTAAGGTGGACCTTTTTAATCTTCTAAGTATATCTAGTGTAAATCTAGTGATCTCTTTCAAGAAAACAAAAGGGGACCTCATTCTAGCACTAGATAAATTATTATTGATGTGGTTTTAGTTAGAATGGGGAAACTTATGAGTTAGGATCTAATGTTTTAGGATTAGTGAAGAAAGATTCACTCCAAGGCATGAGTTACAGGGTATTAGGTTTTATAAATAACCTATTGCTAAAATAGTGATAAAAAAAATTGTTTAAAATAGATGGTATGAATATGAGGTAAATCTATATATACTTAAGATTGGTGGATAGATGATGGATCTAACCTAAGGCGGCCCTGACTAAAAGAAAGTCAAAAAAGAAGGAAAGGTAGGGTAGAAAAGAAGGCTAGTAGACCAAAAAAGATGAAACATTTTTAAGTTGAATATTGAGCTAAGGGTTGGACAAGAAATGAGGAATTAATGTTTATTTTAATTTACTATAAGAAAAATAATAAAACATAGTTAATAGTCTAGGGAAAAAATAATACAATAAACTCTAGCATATATAATCAATGGTTACTGTCGATGTACGATTGTAATTACACATCTACAAAGGGAGATTATGATTATTACATAAAATGCATAAAATTATCAATAAAACAATATGAATAATTATATTTAAAATAAAAATCATGCACAACTAAAAGAATAAGATACTAGAATGAAAAAACTTCTTACAAGATTCATAGATTTAGAGAAAAACTAGATTTTCACATCAAGATAAATTGCATAACAATCCATATATTTATTATTAATATTAATAGACAAAAATCTCCTCCCTTTGGGATTGGGAGGATATAAGTATATATAAACTTGGGATGGGGATGACTCATCTCTCAATAAAAATATAAATTTACATTTCCAAGAATATAACTAGGTGTCAAAAATTCATGCATAACATGCATGTTTATAATGTGATTAGATATAATCTTTTGCCAAAAATAGGGTCCCCAAATTTTTTTTTGTTATAGTTATAACATCCAGTCATATCAAAGGATATATTTGATGTGAAAGCATTGGGAAGTGGAACTTTCATGCTTGTTGATGTGGATGAGACTATAGTTGTAACTTGAGTTACAGCTATAGTGGGCATTTTTACTATTTATACACTAGATAAAGTTGTAATAAAATTTGCCATCAATGTGTTTGTAGTAGAAAATATACAAAGTGGCACATATGTTGGAGCTATTTCTGTTTGCACCAATGTATATTTTAGAGATTGAGATTGAGTGCTTTGAGGTGGTGTTGAAGGTACTCCTACTATTGAAGTTGACTACTTTTCCACCTCTATTTGTAAATATAAGGCATGATTGGCCTAAAATTCAATATCAATAGTTTTGAAATCTAGCGAATATCTTTAAAATAATTGTGGAAACCTATCGATCAAATCCCTGTATGTAGTCAATGCAACTTTAACCTCCACATGAAGTGTCTCTATCCCTATAATTTTCTTTGTCAAAATTCACTAGTTTCATGATTTATTCATTAATTTTGTAAATTGTTCCCTCAAATTTTACTCACAATCTATTAGTGGTAGCTCAAAGGAGGTTCTAAAAAATGTGCATATGAACTAACTACCAAAGATGAGTGTTTAACTCAATGACCCTCACATATTTCAAAATGGAGACAACCTTTCTATTTTGACTTGTAAATTATGACACTAAAGTATGCATCTCTCAATGTTAGTCAAGTAATCTATCCCTCTTAATAACCATGTAATTATAGGCCCATGTAGCCTTTGGTTTTGTTATTAAGTTCAAATATGCATACACCATGTTCCTTATTTCTTGGCTAAGGATGTGGAGCTTACATCCAAATACTTCATTTTATTAAATAAATAAAGTATATCCCCCCACTTAGGTTGGGATGTAGCCTTTGCAAACCTTATTTATTTAATGGTGTCATATAACTTCTTAGTTTCACCTTATACATTGTCTATAATTTATTTTGGATCTTGAATAGTGATCCTCTTTTGCATCCTATTTATGGACTAGTTATATCTCTTGAACATCTATTTTATTACACCCCTAATAACATCTTAAAAATTATAGGGATCTTCCTTTTATCAATCAATGTATGAAGGATTTATTTTTCTTCTTTTTGTCAAAGGAAATATATATTCTCTTTGATATAATTAGATATGTTCTCCGTCTACAACCACAATCTTCCTCTTAACCTTCCTTAGTGGATTGGTTTGTTTGTCAAAATAGAAATTGAATGCTAGTTAGTAAAAAAAAAACTAGGTCTTGTCTACTTGCTTCCTCTTGTTACAACTGTTGAATCTATGAGGGGGAATTCAATGCAACTTGTTTCTCAGTTTACTTTGTGAATACAAGAGTAGAAGAATGAGATTGTCCTAGAGGGTGAGTTTTTGTAGGAGAAGATATCCTCAATTGAGTGAAATGAGGTATAACCTTCCTCCATCTAGTAACTTTCTTCTATGTTGAGGTATGAATGATATACTTAGTTTTCCTAGCTAGCTTATACACTAAAATTATAGGGGAATCTATCTGGGTAGCTTGGCCAATATGCATTCCCAAATGTGTAGATAACCTAGGGGGTGTAACTTGTGTTGAAAAAATGAAGGTAGATACTAAAATTTCAAAATGTACCTTTTTTGATGTCCTAGGGGACTGGAGACTAGTTCCACTAAATAATGAACATGCCATTAGGGTTCTAAGAAAATTTTACATGGAAATAGTGACAGGTGTGTAAGAAACCTTAGTGGTAATATCCATAGTAAAATGACTCATAATAAGTTGGCTAGGTGAAGTAAAAACCCAAACCACAAGAAACTAAATTGCAGTTGGCAAAATTGGCATTATGACTACTTGGGGATTATTTGTTGGGATTAAATAATACAAAGAATCGATAGTTATTGCTACATCAATTATAATTGGATAAATTAAATAATTTATCAAATAATGTGTAACTTGTGTACTTACACCTTGGGAGGAGATAGCTAGGGTGATTGTACTACTATTATCACTGTGGTAGCTTGAGATGAGGATCATGGGGGTGTGATTGATGATGCCCCATCTTCTAAAGCTTGTAGTTTTGACTATGCCTCATCTTACATATCTCCTTCTTTGTTTGATAAAAATTTAGTTGCCACTGAGTTAACCCTTCCTTGATCAAGTTCTTTAGATCCTTCTATAATCATAGCCCTCGAGAGTGGGTGTCTTTTTAATTCATCCATTAATCTTCTTCATCATCCTAAATAATTTCATTAAATGATTTTATTTCTTCAGTGTCTTTTTTAGACACACATTATTCTTTAGTTTCCCACATTCTATCTTCTTCTTCATTAGCATATATTTCAATAGGGTCTAATCTTTTTAGACCCCTTATTTTATCTCCTTATTCCCCTAGAAATTATGCAACTTTATCCTATAATTCCACATTTTGGGGTGAGATTGGAGGCATCTTGTGATTTTATTATAGGTAATTGGAGGCTTAGAAGTAATGGAGACTGACCTTGTAAAAAGTAAAGTGGAATATTAATGGATTATAGTGGTACTAGGTGGTAGTGTAGTGGGAACGATAGTGACCACTGAGGGATTTATGGAAGGTGAAGATGGTAAACTAAGATATTTGGGTAATACCATTGGTGATTTTATAATAATAGGTGTTGACCCAAGAGAATAAAAAATAGAACCTCGAGATAGGAAAGTAGTAAGACTTACTAGTTGTTTAATGGTTAGTGGAGGTAGAGGTAACATGGAGAATAACCTAGTTGCTCCACTAGGACTTAAAAATTTGTCCTCTATGGTAGGTGTATACTAAGGATAAGGAGTGACAACTGAATGTGTAGAGAAGATCTGGGTAGTCTCAACTATGTCTTCTACATCTAATTCCCCATATGGGCTAGCTTTTTCTTTCATATCTAGTTCTGTGTGAGGAGGAGGCCCATGAATAGGTGTAGAAACACATTTTTATTTTTAATCCTCTTGGCATCCTCCTCAGTAATAGTAGGAACATAATGAATCCATTAGGCTACAATAATTGACATATTTTCTTTATGCATCCTTGTATCCTCTTGGGTATCATCTTAAGAATTCATAAATATAGTATCATGAAGTAGGATTGGTGCCCATAATTGATTCTTACCTTCTTCTCATATTTATTTATATGTTCACTGACATTATTCATAGGGTCCCAATGTGTAAATGGTGCCCATTGGAATCCATAATATACCCTAATTTTACCCATAGACTATAAGTGATCCCACCTTGTATATTATATTCAACCAATGATAAGAGGAATTAGGAGAACAATTGCTTTCTTATCCATCCATATATTGCCATCAACACTATCAACTAATTGAGAAGTAATTTCTTGCTCAACCAAATTTTTAAGAAAAATCCATGGTAAATATAGGGGGTGTGCCTTGGTGCCCTCTATCCCAATTATGGTGCACTTAGGATAGAACCACTAATCGTCCATTTTATAAATAGTTTTCTTTACAGGGTTTGATAATATAGCATGTTATTCCCATATATAGCCAGGTAAACCATAGGATAAAAGGTCTTCATGAACCTTTTTATTATCTTCCTAAACTTGTAAACATGGAGGACATTAAAATCATTATGAATCTTGTTATTTGGATATTCTATAGATGGTTTCCAGGGTTTGTCATAAGTTTAGTGCACTATTGTAGTCATAACATGTACCAAATATGACATCATATAGAATTTACTATCTAGTAATCTCCTTGGATTGGTGATTCATTGAATCAGATTGGAGTTGATTATCTCCCCTAGGGTAATAATTTTATTATAATTTAAGATGATATCCAACAATGGGACCCATACTTCATTGACATAAGAAATGTTTGGGAAGCCATATATTATATTTATAAAATCCATGGCAATCCTTATCCTTAGTTTGAAGGTGGATATGGGAATAATAAAAATAGGGCCTTGGATCAAAAAGTTAATTGGGTTTTTAGACCATTCTTATAATTTGTTATGGGTGTTTTTTGCAAGGAGCCATGAATCAACCTTGTCCTACCTATAGGTCATCTCTAGAAAAGGGAGAATTTAGTACCTTTTGAATGCATTTCCACTTATGTATGCTACCTGAGTATTTCAAAGTTATAAATACAATATTTTTAAAGATATTTTCTCATCTTTAAATAAATAAAATAATAGGTCAATATATAGCATTACCTCTGGCTTGGATACAACATTGTGTAAGTTGAATGCTTTTATTTACATAAGGTTATCCCTATATCTCTATGTGAAAATTGAATTCTGGTCTTCTTCCTTGTATGGATCCATAACATCAAACTCATCCTAGATGGATGAGTAATGTTTGAAATCATGGTTAAGAGCTATCGAATCAAAGGTTTCCTACATACTTAGTTGACCCAATAATTAAATATGTAGGAGGAGTGTGAGATGAGGATACCATTGAAACTCAGGTAGGAATTTATCTCTTCTATAAATTATTTGAAATATCTTATTCATTATAGAGCTTTGAATTCACAATTTTCACTTGGTATATAGGAGGCAAAGTGATCAAATCAAGTATGGCAACTCAAATTATAGTACTTTAGATTTTATATATTTGAGAATTGAATACATTAAGTCACCAATTCATGAGAATTAATGGTAATAATGGCTTTCGATCCATTCCTGTCCTAACTTCCTTATTTTAATTTTATTTTCAAAATGCTAATTTTTTTGGACTTCATTGCCATGTGGCTTCTTTCACTTCCTCCTGGGTGCCCTCTCAACATTCATGTGTTTGTTATTTACTTGTGTGATTGAGGGACACATGTTTGCATATAACTAATCTACTTGCCATTGAGCTTTGACCTACTGTAACTTATTCCCCTAGGTGTGGGTTAGTGGGATAGTGATATATAGTAGGATCTTAGTGATCTACTTTCCCAAAGAATAAAATTCAATGTCATGAAGTGATCTACCTCCAAGTTAGTGGGAAAATGACATGCGGATGGCTATCTCTATTCTACTTACCCATAATTATATTTTAAGTAACTCTGTTGATGTCACCTCTAGCTTAGAAGAATGATGACATGTAGATGAATCTCACTACTCCACTTACCTAGAATAACATTTCATGGAAATATATTGATGTCACCTTCATGTTAGCAAGATTATGACATGTGGTAGGATCCTAATTCTCTACTAGATAGTTAATCTTTGTCCACTATGCAAATACTTGAGAGCTTCCATAGTATTGATATGAAAATACCTAGTAATTTCCTAATGATATGTTATATCGAGTGACTTATGCTCTTCACTTGGGTTTCAAGTAAGTGGAACGATGATAGGTGGCCAAAGTAGATGAGACCAAGGATGTCTCAGAAAAAAAATCACATAATAACCTATTCAAGATGCAACATAGGCAAATAATAAAATAGAACACAATACATTATCCCAGCTAGCTTTTAAATAAAAAATATGACATGTACATAAGCTTTGAGTTAAATGAAAATCAAAGGAAAATATTAAATCATGTAATATGGATTATTCACAACTTTGAATCCTCTTCCCATAATGCTAAAATATACTTTAAACTATGAAAATAACCTTAAGCTTATGCCTTTTAAAATAAATGTAATAAACTTCTAAGGTTCATAAGACCTCAAATGAGGATATTAAATTAGTAATGGGTCCCTAATTGAAATTTTAAATGGAGTGTGTGTGTCAAGGCACAACAAAAATCCTTCAGATGCACCTATCCTAATATACATCAACCTAGGGAACTCAATGAATTAGCTCCCATATTATACGACATACTTGGAACCTTCCTTAGATAACCCTCTTCCCTAGTCATTATCAAGTGCCTAGACTAACTTCATTGAGAAAGCATCATTGATGCATTTTAGTTTTTTATTACTTTCCTCTAGGATTAACTATGGTTATTTATCATGTACTTTGGATAGAGGACTAAATTTTCCATATGGGTTAAGACTGAGAAACACTAACAAAACTACCAAGGATTACACTAGGAATCATGTCATATAAAATGTATATATGAAATTATTCATATTAGATACCTATGAAAATAATTAATGAAAATTCTCTAAGAATCAAAAAAATCTTGGCTACATAGATGATTCTCATGGATAAGAACACTTAAGGATGAAAATCTTATCATGGTATTATTTACCACTAATCTATTCTGGAGGGTAACTAAGTATACTAGTTCCTCCCTGACATTTAACCTTAAGAAATTCTTAGGTATCTTTG
This sequence comes from Torreya grandis, assembly GCA_037957365.1. NCBI lineage: Eukaryota > Viridiplantae > Streptophyta > Pinopsida > Cupressales > Taxaceae > Torreya > Torreya grandis. Next base: position 1,703,246 of record JARHVA010003088.1, read on the forward strand.
ACAAGCATCTCCTTTTATTTTTTAACCACATAACATTCATAGTTAATAAGTTTTTATTAGGATTATTATCCTAATGATTTTGTCCAAACTTCTCACTTAGGTTTGAATATGCATCCTGACATGAAATCTAAAGAGTGATATCAATGGATTTATTGTCTATCTTGGCCATAACCACATTTCTTATGGACAAATATTCCTTGGTATTAGGATCATAGTGTTGCACATTTATCATGGTGTTATTTACCACTAACCTATTTTGGAGGGTAACCAAGTATACTAGTTCCTCCCTGACATTTAACCTTAAGAAATTCTTAGGTAGCTTTGACAAGCATCTCCTTTAATTTTTTAACCACATAACATTCATAGTTAATAAGTGTTTATTAAGATTATTATCCTAATGATTTTTTCCAACCTTCTCACTCAGGTTTGAATATGCATCCCAACATGAAATCTAAAAAGTGAAATTAATGGATTTGTTGTCTATCTTGGCCATAACCACATCTCTTATGGACCAATATTCCTTGGTATTAGGATCATAGTGTTGCACATAGGAGAACACTAAGTTTGTGCATTCAATGAAGATAAAAAAAAGTAAAAACTTATACTATACCAGTTTGTGATAAAAGGGTAGCCTAAGTGGTAGGTGAATGTTTACTGGTATTTATATGAAATTACTCCATATCAACATGCCAATTCTAGGAGTCACTAATTTTAGGTACATTTATCTCAATAATAGACATGGGTTTGAAACACATCTATTTAAACTTCATCTTTGCTCTTTTTTGTAGGAAAACAATGCTTATGGTGGCCTAAACATGAATTTTAATATTTTAATGGGTTTGGAGGAAAACACTTCTTATGAAAATGTGAAGAAAATGCGATATTGGTCATGAAAAAGTGAGTTTTACCTCCTAAATATCTTTTATGAGTTTACAAGAGTTAGGAGAGGCTTAGTGTACCTAGGGTATGTTAATCTTCCATGTGTTTTAAAAACATCCAAAACTCTTTCATAAATACAAGGAAATGGATATGGATGAAATTTTGTAGTGTGAAGAAAACATTTATTATGTTTTGAGAGATTCATGCTTTTCCAAGATCAAACATAAGAGCAATGTAAAATTTATGTTGTGTAGGTACATAGGATGAGTGGAATGGGTGAGTGTATAATTTTAATCTTTGCTAAAAAAAATATTGCTTCTATTTATAGTGAAAATATCTTTGACTCAATGCACAAATCCCACTACCTCAATTGTGCATGCACACAGTTTTCATAACAAGGCATCTTGGCCAATCAAATCTCTTGGGCATGTTGGATACTAATTTCCACAAAACTTTGTATTTGACACATTTTCATGTCTAACACAACAAGGTTTTGGGTAATTTTGGCATACTAGGCATGCCAAGGATGAAAAAACTATAGAGTGCTTTTTATTCATGATTTATCATTTAAGACACCCAAGCAGTCAAGACAAGTCAACTTATTAGGGCATAATCAAAGGAAAAGACATTTTGACATCATGTAAAAATGGATAAGTATGAAAAGACAATTTTAAGTCAAACTTAGAATTCAAGACAAAGGCTTCATGTTGGTACTAAAATTGGGAAATTTTAACTAGCTAAAATTTTGGGTACAACTGTTGGCTTTGGATAGGGACATGAACTTTAAAAATTACATAGGGATAACTACAAAATATATAGGTTTCAAGATTAGTGCCTAATCTATTTGGATATAGAGTCAATTTAAAAACACATGAATGGTTCATCATAATTTTATTACTATATTATTTTAGTTTTTAAAATCTATGTTATGTAAAAAGTGTATGCATATAGAAGGTGTAAACACATAGATTAACATTTAAGCTAAAATAGTGCACCTTTGACCACCTTCTTGACACATTTAGATCATGACATATTCTAGGGCCCCTTGACCATTTTCATTCTATTTTTACATGATGAGTCATTCCTTAAATAAACCCAAATCACTTAAAATATTCTCTATTCAAACTACTGAGCAACTTAAGCTCATCATTGAACCACATATTTAGCTTAATAGTTTTTCCATTTAGGACAACAACACCCTATTAAGAAAATAGTGCACCCGACTATTGTATAATTATACCAATAATTTCTTCCCACCAATTAATGACTATTTTATGAAATTTAAAGGTTGTGAAAGAGTCATCCCACAAGTTTGGTAAGCTCCATCCAACGGAATTCCAAAAATAACACTATAAAGCCATATTTAAATTCATTTTGCACACAAGAAGCTTACACACTAAAAAATGCTAGAATTATAATTAAACATTGAGATAAAATTCCCTATTTATCTCAATTATAATTACATACAACCTTATTATCCATGAGATAAAGTTTGAATACACCTCCAAGGTTAGAAGTCATAGTTGAAGCATTTATTCACACTAGGATTGCACTAACATCTAGCATTTTGCATTTGTTTCGCATACACCATTGTGGAATGGGAGAACTAAATGGATTTTTATCCCTCTTAAGAGTATTGGTATGTAGGGAATGCTTAACATAAGGGGTGTTGAGGTCAAACATAAATTCAACTACAGACCCCTTTTTACTTTGTGATTGCATTTATCTTCTTGTCTATTAAGCTAGGGTTTAAAGTGGAAAAATATTTACATAATGATCCCTATAGTGAATTAGAACATCCTACATAGTTTGTAGAATAAATAGGTAAAGGCAAACATAACCCAAAAATATCAGAGCCTTGTTACTTACCAGACATTGACACTTGCTAGGGAAAATAATGTACCCCACTACTATCTAGTTTTAGTGCTATTATCCAAGAACCTTACCAATTCCTATTTTGGGTCTATACATAGTCAACATAGTTAGACTATTAGTCTCAAATCTAGAAATAGTCAACATTTTAGTTATGTAGTTAATTTTATATTTATCTTTTACACTTTCCAAATTTAGTATATTTCATATAATAATGATTCCTCTGACCGTACACCTCCCAATGATTTTATGTCTACTCGTTCTGCTTATCACATGGTCACTAAGAGACTATGTTTGATCCATAATGATCTGATGAGAGAGTTTGACCATCCATGCCTCATATCAGGCCTTATTTCACCATTAAAAACCATCCCACACCCTCTTGAAGCTCTCAACACCATATAGAGACCCTTTGAGAAATTTTGGTAGCCTAAGCCATTGGTTATGTGAGAACCAATGGAATAGCCAATTCATTTGCCTATTGTCTAGTGGATTAGGCCAAAATTTACCTAGAATGTATTCATTATATTTATAGACATTGCACAATAGATATAATCAATCATTTTTGGGTGATACCAATCCTTGGCATGCCTATTTTAGCTCTAAACATCCTCTATTTTATTCCTTTTCCTCATTTTTACATGATTATTTAACTCTGTTGAACGTTCCCCTTAGGAATCCATAGATTCACTAGCTTCTCAAACTAGATTGATTCACATTATTTTTAGTTGTTCTCACCCTTACCAAATTTGCTCTTATGATCCTTCAACTAATAATGCACCTAATTTATGCACTTTAATTAGCCCTCACATCTAATTCTTGGCCTGCCTCACTCTCTCTCTTAGATTACTTAGCATTAGACTGGATTAAGCCACCTGATAGCTCCTTCTTTTGATTAGATGAAACCTTAGTTCTTAGTTGGTAGTTTATTTCATGTTTGGTTGAGAAAAATTAGAGGTCACCATGATTGCTTAATGAAATCATTATTTTGTTTAGTTATAGTATTATATCTAGGGTTAGAGATTAAATGTTAGGGTCAACTCTATTCTGATAAGCACTTAACATAGATTCTAAAAAGTTATTACATTTACCTTTTTTGAAAAAATATTTCATATTGAAATCATCTTTGAATTCCTAGGTTTGCATGTTTATGAATCATCATTTCATTTTTAAATTGCTTGTTTGTTTACATAGATTAACCTTCCCTTCTAAAACACATTATTTATTTCCTTCAACAACTTGCATTATTATGGTTATACCAGTTATATATACCTCATCCTTTGTGTGTTTGATCACACTAAACCTAACCTAGTTCTATAAGTCTATCTTTGGCCTAGTGCAAGATAATAAATTGGATAGCTACCATAGACCTCTAGTGGATTCCTACATCCTTCAGCCCATTAGGTGGTTTATTATTCCCCCTTTGTCAAACCCTAGTGGATTATTTGAATTCTTGGAGCTATATTTAGGAAGACTTGATAGGGCCTTTTATAAGGTTTAATTCTAGTTTTATCATGTTTAGAGTTATCCTAACCCATTTCCCAGTAAAATATACAAGGCTTTATTTTCAACTATGTTTTGGCTCCTTTCTATTTATTTAACATTGTTATAGTTTTGCATCCTCCTCCCTACTAGTTATTTGATAGTTTATCTCTTATGTTGCTTTTCTAGTTGTTTTTGTTTCATTACACTCATAGTTGGTCTCCCACCTCTTTGATGCCACTCCTAAAAACATTAGGGGGAATTGCCTAAGCTCAATATTGAAAAAATGAATGTTACAATGGAATGATATAGAGCCTCTAGGATATAAGACATAACTATCACCCAGCTAGGTGATTATGATGCTCTCATATTTTAGATTAAATGTGATTATAAAGTCTATAACCAATAGGCTTGATCCTCTTTTATATAATTTAAGATTTACTCATATGAGGACACCTCCAAACATATTCATAATTATTTGAATTCACACAAATGGGGTGATAATGGCCACATTTCACATTTCAAACCTAAAAAGATGTGTGTGATCATTAAATATTATTGTAGATGTCTTCACGTAAATCATGACTAACTCTCTTCCTATAGGAGTAGGCAATGTGTTATCTCTATAGGTAAATCCCACACCCATTCCCATTAAAGTGCCTCAAATAGTTCCCATTTGAGTTCCCCACACCCTTCATGGTGGGAAAATCTATGATAAGAACACTTATCATCCCTGTTTAGATACATAATCATCTAGATCCAATTCATCATCTATGTTGTACATAGCCTTCCCATCCTCTTAGTCCTTATTCAAAAAACACCATGAGTATTTGGGCCATAATGATCCCCATACAGGTGCACTATGCCACTTTATCATCCCCATGAGGAATGATTCCATACCCATGGTCATTCAACACCACGTGATTGGGAGGATCCCTGTTATGTGTGTTACCCACCTTGGAAGCCAACTTGACATCACTTATAACATTCCCAACAATATGATGACCCCTATATACATAGGCATCATCATGGCCTCTATTCGCCTCCTCAGGGTGTTTGTCACCAACCAAACATCAACTATACACACGAAGATCTATATAGGAACCATATATCCCTTTGGGTGCATGTCATTCTTCCTCCCACTTTGATCCATGAACTTTCAAAGTTCAAAATAAGTGGGACCCTAATCCCATATAACATATCATAAAATTATTAATGTCATGTATGAATTAGGAAGAAGATGATAACATGATGTTGAAATTTTTTGATTGTACCCTGAAAGATGAAGTTTTGGTTTGGTTCTATAATTTGACACTAGATGTCATATGTAGCTTCTAACTCCTTCTTGATGATTTCATCTAGTACTTTGATATCTCAAGACTATTTAAACTCAAAATCCAATTGTTCACTTCTATGGTCTAAGCTAAGGGTGAGTCAAACTTTGAATATATGCATATGTGAGTTTTATCTATCCACACATGTAAGATTATGTTCACATATGATCACCTTTATGATATGTTTATATGAACATTGAGGTAATAATTTCATCTTGAGGTCCTTAAGAATAAGCCCACCTATTACAATGAATATATTAATGATCTTTTAAATATTAAAGTCTTTGAGGTGCATGCAAGCATTAGGCTTATGTTGACTCACAAGTCATCCTCTTCATGTGATCACAACCATAATGTGGCTGGTGATGGTGTCACTTATTCTCCATTTTAGATAAGGTAAAAAATGATATCTAAGAGTTCAATGCTCTGAGTAAGAGGCCAAATGAAAATAAGGCCCCTAAAAAGAGTGTAAGAGTGTAATAGATGTTGTATCTTTACTATCACACCAAATTATATAATTTTTATATTATTAAGGGGAATTTTGAAAAGGAATGTGTCACCTAATAATATGGTGTGAAGACCTCATCCACTTCCCATAGTTCTCCACTTATTGAGCCTAATTGCAAGTTGAATGTGATCATGGACCCTCTTCTTGACCATGAAAATGAAAAGAAGAAGAATAAGAGAAAAAAGAATAAATCCAAGGATAAGGCCCATTCTAATTCACCCTCTTATACTCTTTTGGTTCTTATTTATTATCTAACCTAAAAGAGAAGGCTAAGTGCGATAGTAGCAAGATCATTGTTGGCATTGACATAACCCATATTAGTTATGAGTTCTTTGTCAACATGAGCTTAGGTTGGATGACTGAACCCATCAAATATACTAGTGTATCATGTCTCATGGACCTACCCATGAGGGTATGTAATCCCAAAGTCAAGTTTGAATTTTGATGTAATATCACTTCCTAGGCTAAGGAACACCCTTAATTTGTTATATAGGAGTTATATTCCCTCTCTACTGGGATATCCATATTAGACCTTTTTCACCTTTTCCATGAGCAAAGGGGATTCATATTTTATGATATTTATGTCTCTAGTGAGGTGCCACTATGGGATGACCTTGAGGTGTTGTTAATCTCAAACATCACTGATCTCCCTTACCTGCCTATCTTATTTTGACCCTGCCTCCTTTATAGACCTTGCCATTATGGCAAAGAGGGATAAATTTCCATTATACATTGAGATCTTAGTTTGTAGTTACTGCATCAAGAGATGAGTTATTGATAGGGTGTCATGTTGAACATCATTCCTTTGTGGGTGTTCAATGAGTTGGGTAGTATTTGCATAAATATTTATGAATCTCATGACACATGTGTTGGATTCAATAATGACATGGTTGCACTAGTGGATAATGTAAAGCTTTAGGTCAAATTCAGACCTAAGAAGGCCATGATTGATTTTTGTGTGTTGGACTTAGATCTCTCATAAAACATGATCTTTGGTCATCCCTGGATAACTACCATATAGGATGTTGCATCTGTAATGTTTTGTGTGGTCAATTTCATGCATGAATGTGTCATTAATACCTTGGAGGCTAACCCATATCCTTGGGAATGGATATATGTGAAGAAAAATACCTATGATGAAGCTTTTTTATCTCCTCATAGGGCCTTGTTGGTTCACCCAAGGCACTCATTGATGAATATTTCTTTCTCATTGGTAAATGGCTTGATCTTGATGACTATTGATCAAAATTCACTCTTCTTGTGCTTATTATGTGCCCTTCATTGCCTATTCTCTCTTTTAAGAATCAAGGTGGTTCTTTTCTCTTAGGTGATATCTTCGACAACATATCCTCGAATATCAAGCCCCTTCCCTCATCATGCCTTCTCCATCATAACATTGACACTCTTAATACCTCCATATTAGAGGCCTCTAAGGTTTTTGACTTAGATATTGAGTTCTATTTCATCCATGTCATGACACAAAAATAATAAAATAAGAGGATGATGTAAAAAAATATCATGATGGTGCATCGTCAGCATCTCCATGATTGATGCTCATGTGCTATGTGAATTTATTCTCTGACTCATTCTTAGTCATGTTTCAGCTCACTGGGTTCTAGAACATCCTTAAAATTGAGTTACTCCACCTCTTTGAGGTGGTACACACTTTTTTCTCATATTTTGAGGACTTTCATATCCCCTAAATCCCTTATTCATCTTGGATTTCCATTTTTATCTCTTCTTATGTAGGATCAGGAGCAAGAGTAGGAGTTGGAGCTAGAATTGGATCATGTAGAGCTTAGAATTGTCCCCATTGGATTGCATTATTAAAATTTCATCCACTTTTATTCCTATTAGGTGAGTACAAGTGTTCTCTTTTTTTTCCTTTTTGGCCCTCTCTTGGTTTTTTCTTTGGCTTCTAGGCACTGCATAATATTCCTTATTCTATTGAACATTAGTCGATTATACCTTAAAGGAATATGTAGTTATGATTAATTTAACCTTATTCCTCTTGATTATTTGATGTCTACTCACTGTGCTTACTACCTGGTCACCATGAAACTATGTTTGATCTAAAATAATCCCTTGAGAGAGTTTAAGCATCTATGCCTCATAACATGCCTCATCACACCCTTATAGATCTTCTTTCACCCTATCAGAGTTTTCAACACCTTACAGAGACCCTATAAGGTAGTTTGGTGGCATCAGTCACCTATTTTCCTATTGGCCAATGACCTACATTATAACTTGCCTAAAATACATTCCTTGCACTTTTGGATTTTGTAAAATGCCTAGAAACAATCATTTTTGGGTGATAATGACCCTTGGCATGCCTATTTCAGATCCAAACCTCCCTCATTTTCTTACCCTTCCTCATATTTACATGATCATTCAACTCTCTTGAAAATTTCCCTTAGAAATTCATATATTCACTAGATTCTCAAATTAGATTGATTCACTTTCTCCTTAGTTGTTCTTGCCCTTACTTCATTAGATCTTATGCTCCTTCAATTAGAATTTCACTTGATTTGTGCACCTGAAATGGACCTCACATAAATTACTTGGCCTTAATTCACACTCTCTTATATTTTTCAGCATTGGACTAGATTGAACTCACCTAGCAGCTCCTTCTAATTTGATCAAACCCTAGTGTTTGGTTGGTGGTTTCTTACATGTTTGATTAAGCATGATCCAAGGTAACTTTGATTACAAAATATCTTCATTTTTTTTTATATAGTTTTAGTATTATTTTTAGGGTTAGAGAGAATTACTTGTTATGATTAGCTCTATTTTGATAAATACTTAACATAGATTCTAAAAAGTAATTACATTTCCCTTTTTTGAAAATAATTTTCTTACTGAAATCATATTTCAATTCCTAGGATTACATGTTTTTGAATCATCATTTCATTATGATATTGCTTGTTTATTTACATATTTTATCTTTCCCTCGTTAAACACATTAATTCTTTCCTTTAGTTACTTGCATTATTGTAGTGAAACTAGTTAGAGACACTTACTCCTTTGTGTGCTTGATCACACTATCCCTAATCTAGGTTTTTAAGTTTGTCTCTGGCATAGTGCAAGCCAAAAACATGGATAACTACCATATACCTCTAGTGGGTTCATGCATCTTTCAACCCATGATGTGTTTACTTATTACCCCTATGTCAAACCCTAGTGGCTCAATTTAATAAGTTCTAAATCAATTTGTGGCATTTATTTCATATATGTAGCAGTCTAATGTTGCACACTAGTTTGTCATATTTAGGTAATCTATATTCATAAATTTACAAAATAGGGTAAAAAATATTGTCATATTTAAGTAATCTATTTCATATTTTTCCAAAGTAGGGTAAAACATATTGGTGAACCCTTCCATTGATTGAATGTTAAAAAAACCCAAAAATAGATGTTTTTAGTGTTTCCATCCTTCTTATTGTTGTTTCTTATTACTGTCTTAGGGTTTTAAAATCTAATAAAATATTCAATAGCAAAAATATTTTAATATTTCTTTTCATAATATATGCAATCTAAAAAAGTTACTTCTACTTCTCTTAGATGAAGTGTTAGATTAAGTGGTATTTCAATTGAACGTACTCAAAATTGTTTTGTTAAAAAACATTACATGGATAAGAATAAGGGTACTCAAATGATAATGAACATAGTGAACATGTCAAAATTCCTGACAATTATTTAGAGCATGAGCATTATGATCAAGATAACCTTGGTCCTCAAAATGGATATCATTATGAGATTCCATCCATAAGTGAGAGGAAACTAATCAATAAAGATGAAGTTGTTAATATATTTGGAGAGAGACTCCATGAGAAACCTCTTGATCATTCTAAAAATTTTCAAACCCTTTTGCATATCAAATGTGCAAGCCTTGCACAATCATCCAATAATTATAATCCCATGACCCTCATGAACACAATTTTTTTTACCACCATTTACTATGGGGATAACCTAAGGGATTCATAGATTACTATGCAAAGTTTGACAAAAGTATAATGAGCCTATCAAATATATGTCTTAAGGTACAAGACAATGTTATATTAGATGATGAATTTTATGGTATAAAAATATCTCTAAGATATATTCAAGCAAAGTTTGCTTCCAGCCCTCCATGAACCAATCATATTTAATAAATTCCCTCAATCATAGATTTATGAAATACAATAAAGGAAAGAGAAATAAAACTATTAGAAATGAATAATCTAAAGTATGCAATCAACATAGATTAAAATAAACAAAATGTAAAAAATCCACCATACAAGATGAGGTCAACCAATAATAAGAATGATAAAAAGACAATAATAAATGTAGTTTTCAAACCATCTCCATGCATTGTCTTATCAATTCCTCTAAGGAGATAGTTTACAAATCTACTAGAAGCTCCATATAAGGTCTTAAAATGTTCACTATTTTAATTTAACCTCATATATCTCCCTCCCATTAAATATGTTGATGTGTATAAGCCTATTCTAAAGGGATTTGACCAAAATGCTTTCTTTGAATTTCATAAAGAACTAGGGAATACTACCAATAAATGAATTAGTTTATGGCACAAGATTGAAGATTTGATAGATGAAAACATAATTGATGTGAACATAATTGAAGATAGTTCAAAAGCACAACCAAGAGAAATAAAAGCAATGCAAATACTCAATGATATTTTTCTTAAGCATACAACTAATGATATTGTTGATACTTTGAGATTACATTGTGCATAAATGCACACCCTCCACTAGTTTCTTATCATTATCATACAAAGCTACAACATCCTTTGAATGAAATAACTGGTAACTACTATAATTTAGTACCCTCTAGGAATATTATCACATTATCAAAGTATGAAATAGTCAATGATGACTCAAATTTTCATTCATTATTCATTCAAGCTTACATTGATCATAAACCTATTCATAGTGTCATGGTTGATAATGGTTAAATCATGAATATGTGTACACAAATAATTATTTATCATATTGGATACACATAACAAGATTTAAATCCCACCACCATGGAAATAAAATGGTTAAATGGAAACATTTAGAGTTCTGTATGTGAGATTACACTTTAATTACAGGTTGGTCCAACACATGTGGCCAACAGATTTATAGTAGTACCCAATATAGGGGTATTTGATATATTATTAGGATGCCCTTGGATTAATTAGATTCACCTAGTTCCTTATATAATTCATAAATTTTTAAAGTATATTTATGCTAATAGGGTAATATCAGTTCAAGATATCCCATATGAATACCCCCTACCATAGTTTGATATAGTTCTACCACAATAGATTTTAGTTGAGGCACCAAAAAAGGTGCAATGTACCTAGATAATTCAAAAGCATATATATACCCTTAAAAGAAGGTCTATCCTTGAAATACCACTTTTACATAGAATTATCATAGATTATAGATATTTTGTTTCTACTCCTACACATCCTAGATTACTATTACAAGGTACTAAGGTTGTTTCACATAAGGTAACAACATAAAGTTCATCCACTCCATGATGGGTTCCAAAAATCCCTAGAGTTCATCATGCTCAACCAAATGAAAAATATTCTACCAACCATCATTATAATAGTGGCACTTATAGTAGAGAGGGGAATAATTATTCAAATTCATAATTGTTTTCAATGTAGTCTCAGTAGTATGACACTTTCCATTCATGAAAAGTCACCATTCCTAATTTTCAAACCAGACCCATGGATTATGAGTGCCTTTCAGGGCTCATTGGTTAGTATTTCTTTCCATTTTGTCTTTTCAATTATATATCTATATAATACAAAAAATCAGATATTCTAAAAAAAATACAAAATTAGGACCTTGCATGCTTATGTTTAGTTCATTTTCATTAGTTACTTTATGCACAATATTCAATTTTTATTTCTATTTAATTTCCATTTCATATTACTTCATGAGTGAGCATGAGTGATTTCAAAGCATACATATTGTCATGCCTATACCTAGTTGTAGGATATTTACCATCTTAGACTCATAAAGTTTTTCTCAAAAAATAGTGCCTTAACCAAATGATAATATACCCCACTATTATCCTAGTGAGTTTAGGCTATCATTTCTCATATCCAAACTAGACACATGCCTCTTCCAACTTATTTGTACTTCAAAAACCTCAATGGGGGCATCTCATACACATGTTTTGTCCTTATTAGTTCATCTCTTATGGCTCATATTTAAATTATTTACATGGAATATAATATTTTAATATTGCTCACTCACTAACACATTGATATCTTGTTGGTTAACTAAGTTATTAAATCTACTAGTGTAAAAAATTTCTTATGTGGTTCAATTTCATATTTTCATGTTTTCTTTCCTACTTCCTATCTTGTGTGTATTTTTTGTTTTGAGTGAGGAAATTTGAACATTTCCTTGTGTGTGGATTTAAACCTTTATTGTATGTTTTTACACATGTGAATATATTTTAACATGCCACTGTGTGTGGCTTTAAGCCTACCTTGTATGTTTTTATGCATGTGAGGACATTTTAACATATCCTTATGTGTGTCTGTAAGCCTTTATTGTATATTTATATGTGTGTGAGTGACATTTCAAAATGTCCCTTGTATATGGCCCCTTAGCATTTTATGGTGTGATTTATGTGCTTTGAGTGTAATCTTTGTTTGTGTGCATCATGGTCATGATAGTTGCTTGCTTGTGTCCTTAGTTTTTTATGCCATGATGGATATCATGCATCATCCCAATTTTTTATGCCATCGAGGATATGATGTATCTCCCCCCAAGTAGTTATAATTAGATTTTAATACTTAGTTTTGATCAGATATTTGCATGCCTAATTTCTAACATATATCTTAACATTATCACTATGTATGCTTCTTTTTACATGTATTTCATATTGCTATTATAATCAATTTATCTTTATGATGATGCCGCGATCCTCAATGTTATCATTAATACTTAGGTTTACATCTTTTTCATGACATTTATGCTTAATTTTTTATTTTGAGTTAATTTACTATACATGCTCAATAGCTTACCTCAAAAGAGGGAGTATACATATGGGTGTGTTTTGGAGATCATGTCCCTATAGTAAAATGCATAGAATCCTCACACAATGGATCACAAAGCAAACCCAAAAATTACTTATTAAGTTAGTTTAGATAGGAACACCCCCACTATTATCTAAATAGGGGGATATTATCATAGAATTTCTAAAATAATCATTTATAGAATTCACTATAGTCTCAGATAGTTCAAAGCAATTTGTAATAGGTTCACAATTTCAATTTAGAGAAAATACATATATTTTGTTTCAAATTTGCTCAGTTTGGGGGCATCATCCATGACATGTGTTGTAGGTTAGAACATAGGTTCTATTTAGAAATTACAATTATTATTATTTAGTCTCAAAACCCATATACACTAGATATCATATTGGGGAGATTTATGTGGCATATGTTTTCCTCCTTGATTAGTTTTACATCAGTTTCATAGATGAAATGGCAATGCTTGTCATTCTCTATGTTGTATACACTAGACCCTGATTATATTAACATTTTCACTAGTTTTGCACTATAAATGATCCTTATTCCATATGTAGTGGTTAGTTCACCATTTTGCACCATTTTTGTACCAAAAAATTACATTGGAATTCATATATGGATTACATGCTACTTCACCATATTGGGTATGCAATGATGGAGTCAAGCATACCTTGAATTATTAAGCACACTCTTGTAATCAATGGAGATTGGGGCATGTACAGGCCAATCTAATATTTTAAATGTAAATGAAATCTCCAAAGGTCTAACCATCTCCAATCACTATTTTTGCACTAGAAACACAATGGTTCATGTACCTAAGTAAGCGTATCATTCCTTGGTTCCTTGTTATTAGATATATAAGTTATCTTGTATTTGTTTCTTGATTTTAATCTTAAATAAGGACTAATCTTATATATTTTTCATTATAGGTTTGTGATAAAAAAAGTTTAATGTTGTGGCTTACATTCAAGAGTGCACTTTATAGGTAAGTTTAGGTATAACATTTTCATTTTACTCTACTACTTTTGATTTGATCCATTAGTAGAATAAAAAGAGGGAAAATGTAGAGACATAAATTAAAATTTAAGATAAAATAGTGAACTTATGACTGCCTCCTTGACACATTTAGATCATGACCTATTCTAGGGCCCTATGACCATTTTATTTCACTTGTGCTGAATCATCCCTTCAAATAACACAAAATACTTTAGAATATATCTATCTAAACTACTCAATAGGCTAAATTAATTCTTTGGCTGAACCACATTTTTAACATAACAATTTTTCCCTTTATAATAATAGCTACCTATTAGGATAATAGCTCACCCGCTATTTTCCACTTATACCAACAATGCCATCCTACTAATTAATAATTGGTGCACTATTGTCCACTTCTACTATCACTACCATCCTACCAATTAAAAACTATTTTCTAAAATTCAAATGTTATGAAAGGGTTATCCCACAAGTTTTGTAAACCCTATTTAAATGAATTATAAAAAACCATTATAAATCCACATTTAAAATCATTTTGTACATAAGCCTTCCACACTAAACTGTAAACCCTAAACCCTAAGCCTTAAACCTTAAAATAATTGACTTAATTCTAATTAACATCCTTTAGAGTAGGAATTAGGTTCATAGGGATAAATTTGGCCCGAATCACAAAATTGATTACCCCAATTGACTAATTGGCGCAATATATGATGACATTGGGGCTAGTTGAGCCAAAAATCAAATTCTATAATCATAAATAGGTTCAATAAACTCAAATTAACCCCACTTTCCATCATAATTAGATGTTATACACACTAAACCTTACACCTAAACTCTAACTTGCAAACCCTAAACCAATAAATTTAGCCCCAATAAACATCCTTTAGAGTAAAAATTAGGTCTACACAAATCAATTTGGCCTAAATCACATTACTAATTATTTTAATTGACTAATTAGCTCAATCTGTGATGACACTAGGGCAAAGTGAGTCAAAAATCACTTTATGTAATCACAAATAGGTTTAATGAGCTCAAATTAGATCCAATTTCCTTCAAAATTAGACCTTATACCATAACCCTAAACCCTAAACCCTAAATCTTAAATCACAAATCATAAACCCTAAACTAATTACTTTAGCCCTAATTAACATCATTTATAGTAATAATTAGCTTCATAGGGATTAATTTGGCCTAAATCACATCACTGATTACCCCAATTAACTAATTGGCTCAATTTATGATGACATTAGGGATAATTGATCCCAAAATATATTTTGTAGTAAAAAATCAGCTCAATAAGCTCAACTTGGCCCCAATTGCCTTGGCTATTAGACCTTATACCCTTAACCCTAAACCTTAAAACCTAAGTTTGAATCTATAAGCCCTAAACCCTAAACCCAAAATATTAAACCTTAAACCAATTGATTTATCCCCAATCAACATTCTTTAGAGTAATAATTATGGTCAAAGGGCTCAATTTTGCCCAAATCACACCACTAATTACTCCAAATGACTAATTCTCTCAATTTTTGATGACATATGGGCTAATTGAGCCAAAAATCACATTTTATAGTCACAAATAGGTTCAACTAGCTCAATTTGGCCCCAATTGCCTTCATGTTTGGACCTTATGTAAACTAAATCCTAAACCCTAAACTATAAACCATAAGCCCTAAATCATAAATCCTAAATTGTAAACTCTGAACCCCAAACTAGTTAATTTATCCCCATTAAACATATTTTAGAGTAAGAATTAAGTTCATAGGGCTCAATCTGGCCCAAATCACATCATTGATTTACATAATTGACTAATTTTCTAAATTTATGATGATATTGGGGAAAATTGAGCAAAAAATCACATTCTATAGTCATAAATAGCTTTAACGAGCTCAAATTAGTCCTAATTACCTTTGTAATTAGACCTTATATCTTAAACCCTAAACCCTAAATCTTAAACTATTAGCCATAAACCCTAAACCTAAATTATAAACTCTAAACTTGAAACTAATTCATTCAATCCCAATTAACATCCTTTAGAGTAAGAATCTAATTCAAGGGCCTAGTTTGGCCCAATTGACTAATTAGCTCAATCTATGATCACATTAGGATTAATTGAGCCTAAAATCACATTTTATAGTCACAAATAGGTTTAAAGATCTCAAATTGGTCCCAATTGCCTTCATGATTTGACCCTATAACCTAAACCCTATACCCTATGCCATAAGGCCTAAACCCTAAACCCTAAACCAATCAATTTATTCCTAAGTAGCATCCTTTAAAGTAATAATTATGTTCATAGGGCTGAATTAAGCCTAAATTACATCACATATTACCCCAATTGACTAATTGGCTTAATTTGTGATGATATTATGCTTAATTGATCCCAAAATTACATTATACATTAATAAATAGGTTCAATAATCTTTAATTTACCCAATTACCTTTGAAATTATACCTTATACCCTAAACCCTAAACGATAAGCACTAAACCTTAAATCATAAACCCTAAACCTTGAACCAATTGATTTATCCCTAATTAACATCCTTTAGAGTAATGATTAGGCTCATAGGGCTTAATTTGGCCCAAATTGTATCACTAATTATTGTAATTGCCTAATTGGCTCAATTTGTGATGACATGTTGACATACATTTGGCCATATATTTAATTTTTTGTATTTTTTAATTTTCAAAGTTCATGTAAGACCTTAGTTAATGTTTTTGTTAACATTGAAGTTTTGTACATCAAAAATTTATAAACCTAATTTTGACTATGATTTTGTTATCATTTACCTGATTAAATAGATTGGTTTGGGGTTTAGGTTTTTAAGGTTTTATCGTTTGAGGTTATAGGGTTTAGGGTGTAGGTTTTAAGGTTTATGGTTTAGGTTTCAGTGTTTAGGGTTTATGGTATAGGGTCTATTTGTGAAGGTAATTAGGGCCAATTTGACATTATTAAACTTATTTGTGACTACACAATGTGATTTTAATCTCAATTTTCCCCAACACCATCACATATTGAGCCAATTAATCAATTAGGAAAATTAGTGATGTAGTTTGGGATAAATTAAGCCCTTTGAACCTAATTATTACTCTAAAGGATGTTTATTGGGGCTAAATCAATTGGTTTTTGGTTTATAATTTAGGGTTTGGTCATAGGGATTATGGTTTATGGTTTAGAGTTTAGGATACATATCTTTAACTGTGAAGAAAATTGGTTCTACTTTAATATTTTTGAACTTATTTGTGACTATAGTATGTGATTGTAGGCTCAATTAGCCCCAATGTCATAACAGATTGAGCCAATTATTTAATTGGGTAAATCAATGTTGTGATTTGGGTTAAATTAAGCCCTATTAACCAAATTAGTTTAGGGTTTAGGGTTTAGAGTTTAGAGCTTAAGGTTTTAGTGTTTAGTTTTAGGTTTAAATGTGTAAGAAATGTATAGATTAAGAAATGTGTATGCACTTTTAAAATATAAAATTATGTACGTAGTTCTAAAAACTAAAACCATGTACATAGTCTAAATCTCAATTTGAGTGTAGGTATCTCAAATAATCTGTATGTAGTGCATGTTATTATTTGTGACTTTTATAAACCACATATGTGCAACCATTGAAATCAATTTAAACACAAAAAATGTCCACTTTTTAGACCTTGAACTTCTTGCACTTACCCTTTTGTCTAATGGTCATTCAATAGAAGCCAAAAAAAATATAAATTTATTCAGTAATTACTCATTGTTCTAACGCGGGTGTGTCAATCCTTGTTCATCAATTCCACTTCAAATATATTAAATATTTGGTTGATGTGGAAATAAAATTGGTTATTAATATCATAGGTTTTGTTGGTTGTATTTTTTCTATTGCTAGACATAGAGTCCAAAGTGAAGTGAATGGAATAAAAGAGAGGTTTATCTAAAGGGTGCTCAAGAAAAATGTAAGGATAATAAAAATTCAATAAATATACTAATAAAACTAAAATATGAAATAATTTCCTTCTAAAGATCACTTTCTAGTTTTTTGAATCTGTGTTTCCCATTAGTTTGTTTGTTAGATTTCCATGCTTGTGCTTATTATATGTTTTGGTTTTTATCCATAAAACATGTACATGATTGTGTTGTGATTAGTAATATATCACATTTAATATATTTAATGAATTTCATTATTGTAATATTTTACATTGTGTTTTATTCACATATTTTCAAATAGAAAACTTCTTTATTTGTTCATAGAGGCCTTACTTGTTTCATTTTTTTTCCATAGTTCATATGTATATTTTTCATTAAAACTATGATCTTTCATGATCAATTCTAATATATATTATAATTACTCTTTTGTTTTCCATTCCTTGTATGGGTGTTATTATGTATGTGAAACCACCACCTTCCTGCCATGTCTACCTTATTCTCTATCGACACTATCTATGTAATCACAGGTGAATATTAGATTTATTTATGTTTAAAATTATTCTAATTTTTACCCATAATAATATTCCATGATTCCATGTTTCCATCTTACATTTATCTCATTTTTAACAAGTATTTTTATTTCCAAGGGATGCTAAGGTTGTTGCTAGTGGTGAGCTCCAAGATGGGTCTATGTTGGAGTTGCTTGACTTTGAGTGTTATAATATTGGTGAATTCCCATGTGTAAATTTAATCCTATTTTATTTTCACTCTCACTCTCTTTTTAATTAATTTTATTTATAGTGGTGACTTCCAATATGGGTCTATTTTTCAACTATTTGACTTTGAGTGCTAAGATTTTGGTGATTTCACATAAGTGCTCCTTGACTCATCTTTACTTACACCTTCATAATTTATTTGTCTATTTATTACTATTTTTAATCATGAATTTAAGGTTATTTTCAATTATCCTAAAAATAGGGAATGCATGTCTTACACTTTATCACACTACCAAAAAGTCTTGGACCTACTCAAAATGATTGTAATATTTATGTCAAACTAAAATGAACATATCCTCTAATTTGGTGTAGTTTAAATGGGATAACTGAGTGCATCAACTAAAACTATACCTATCATTTATTTGAGACCTTACAATAAAATTTGATCTTTAGAGTGAAACTCATCTACTAAGGCACTTCTTCATGAATAAAATAATAAAAAGGTTAAGGGGGGTTTTTTGACTCTAATTTTTTATTCATGGGGAGGTGAAATACATTATACATGCTTTAATGAGGCCAAAGATAAATTATTCCATTATTTTTATAATGGTTGTTTATGTTTTGGGTAAGTGCATGGAATTGGGGGACCAAAAGGGGATCTTAAGTAGACATTTTTTTTCCTAAAAAATAAGAAACCTTGATTTATACGGATTATTTCAGATACCTACACTCAAACTTTGAAGATGCTATAAGAACATGAATTGTATCATTTCTAGTCTAGTTTATAAACTACTATTTTTTAAAAAATAGTCAAGTATAAGTAAAGTCAAACATAAAAAATTCAAATAGGCACTACTATTTTGAAAAAAAATCATAGCAGATAGTTTGGTTGCACCCTATCATTTTTTTAGCATCAATTACAATTTTTCAAAACACTGTGGTGGAAAGTTAGATAATATATTTTAGTTTGTAACACACACACACACACACGCACACACAGACACACACACACACACACACACACACACACACACACACACACACACACACACACACACACACACACACACACACACACACACACACACACACACACACACACACACACACACATTTGTAATTAATTTTTTTAATAATTTCACAAATAAATAGATCTTGAAATATGATTAATAATGCATATCTAATTGTGCCCCCTTCCAAACTACCTCAGAAATATTGAAAATTAAGTTTTTTGAATGTGTATAAAATTAGTTTTAGTTTTTAACCCTATAATATTTTTCCAGTCTAAATCAATGAAAATAAATATACATAAAAAAAAATATGTATAGTTACAGCATATAGTGGCATTAAAATATATTTACTTAGAAATAAATATAGATAAAAACCTTAAAGTAATAAACATATATTTTTCTTAAAATATTTAGAAAAATGAGAGAATGCTCAATGTTATAGCCATATTTTAAGAAAATGTTTTGATAAAATTAACAGTGTTTAGTATGGCATAAGTTGCATTTTGTTATTTTTAGTCAAAAACACACATTCAACTATGTTTTTTTAGGTCCATGGCTTAGGATCAGGAATCCAAGCCATTCCTCAGCATTGAACCATGTTTTTAAAACTAAAAACATTATAATTATATATGTGGAATTAACACATACATAAAATATTTTACTATTACATTGAACCTAAATTGAGTACATGATTTTAGATTTTAGAATCGCGTATGTAGTTTTAGTTTTTAAAAACTTGTATGCATTCTTTAATCTATAAATTTCTTACAGAATTAACCCTAAACCTAAAACCTAAAAACTAAAACCTTAAAATCTAAAATATAAAACCTAAACTAATTAGGTTCACAAGGCTTAATTTAGTCTAAATTACATCACTAATTTCCCCAATCGACTAATTGGCTCAATCTATGATGGCATTAGGGATAATTGAGCCAAAATACATATTTATAATCACAATTAGGTTCAACAAGCTCAAATTGGCCTAAATTACATTCATTTTTGGACCCTATAACCTAAATAGTAAATCATAAATCATAAACCCTAAGCCCCAAGAACTCAAAGTTAAACCCTTAATCATAAACCATAAAACCTAAACCAATAGATTTATCCCCAATTAATATCCATTAGAGTAATAATTAGGTTCACAAGGCTTAAATTAGCCCAAATAACATTAATAATTGCCATAATTTACTAATTATATCAATTAATGATGACATTGGGGATAATTGAGTGCATAATCACATTATTTAGTCAAAAATAAGTTCAACAAGGTCAAATTATCCCTAATTTCCTTCATAATTGAACCCTTAACCCTAAACCCTAAACCCTAAAATGTAAAACATAAGCCCTAAGATCTAAATCCTAAACCCTATACCCTAAATCCTAAAATAATATATTTATCCTAAGTTCATATCCTTTAGAGTAGGGATTAGGTTCATAAGGTTCAATTTAGCCCAAATCACAATAATGATTGCCCCAATTAACTAATTGGCTCTATCTATGATGACATTGAGGATAATTGAGCCTAAAATCACATTATGTAGTCCTAAATAGGTTCAACAAGTTCAAATTGGCCCTAATTACCATTGATATTGCACCATATGTACACTAAACCTTAAACCCTAAACCCCAAACCAATTGATTTAGCTATAACAAACATCATTTGGAGTAATAATTAGGTTCACGTGGGTTAATTTGGCCCAAATAACATAATTAATTAACTCAATTAACTAATTATCTTTATCTTTGATGACATTGGGGTAAATTGAGCCCAAAATCACACTATGTAGTCACAAATAGATTTAATGAGCTCAAATTATATCCAATTAAATTCATGATTGGAACCTATACCATAAACCCTAAATAATATGCCTTAAACCCTAATCCCTAAATCTTAAATCATAAACTTTAAACCCTAAAATAATCAATTTATCACCAATTAACATCTTTTAGAGTAGGAATTAGGTTCATAGGGATCAATTTGGCCCAAATCACATTGTTGATTGTCCAAATTGACTAATTGGATTGATTTGTGATGACATTAGGGATAATTGAGCCCAAAATCACATTTTATATCCATAAATAGGTTCAACAATATTAAATTTTCCCTAGTTACCTTCATGATTAAACTCTATACCCTAATCCATAAGCCTTGAACCCTAATCCCTAAACCCTAAATAGTAAACCTTAAACCAATTGATTTATCTCCAATTAGCATCCCTTAGAGTAATAATTATGGTCATAGGGCTTAATTTGTCCCATATCACATCATTTATTTCTCTAATTGACTAATTATCTTAATCTATAATGACATTTAGGCTAATTGAGCTTAAAATCACATTTTATAATCATAAATAGGTTCGACAAGCTCAAAATCAGCTACAATTACCTTCGTAATTAGACCTTATGTACCTTAAACCCTAAATTTTAAACCCTAAAGTAATCGATTTAGCCCCACAAAAATATTTTAAAGTAAGAATTACATTCACATGATTGAATTCAACCCAAATCACATCATTGATCTCACTAATTAACTAAATCGCTCAATCTACAATGACATTGGAGAAAGCTAAGCCTAAAATCACATTCTATAGTCACAAATAAGTTCAATTATCTCAAATTGGCCCCAATTACCTTTGCAAATAGACCCTAAACTCTAAACCCTAAACCTTAACTCCTAATCCCTAAATGGTAATATATAAACTATAAAATAATTTATTTAGCCTTAATTAATGTCCTTTAGAGTAATATTTAGGTTCATAGGTACCTATTTAGGATAATTAACTATTTGGCTCAATCAATGATGACATTAGGACTAATTGAGCCCAAAATCACATTCTATAGTCACAAATAGGTTCAATGAGCTCAAATTAAATCTAATTACCTTCATGATTGGACCCTATACCCTAAACCCTAATCCATAAAGCCTAAACCCTAAAATAATAAATTTAGCCCTAATTAACATATTTTATAGTAATAATTATGTTTGTAGGGATCAATTCAGCCCAAATCACATCACTTATTACCCTAATTAACAAATTACCTTAATTTATGATGACATTGGGGCTAATTGAGCCTAAAATCATAGTATGTAGTCACAAATAGGTATAATGAGCTCAAATTTTCCCTAATTTCCTTCATAATTGGACCCTATACCCTAAACCCTAAACCCTAAACACTATGCCTTAAGCCTTAAAACCTAAACCCTATACCTTAAATCATAAACCATAAACCAATTAATTTATCCCCAATTAACATCCTTCAGAGTCATGATTAGGTTCATAGGGCTCAATTTGTCCCAACTCACATAATTGATTGCCCTAATTGACTAATTTCCTCAAATTTTTATGACATATTGACATGCATTTGGCCATCTTAATGGTTTTTTTTATAGTTTTTAATTGTCAAAGTTTGTGTATGGTTTGACAAAATATATTGGGTTAGGGTTTAGGTTTTTAGTGTTTAGGTTTTAGGTTTATGGTTTATTATTTTAAGGATTGGGTTATAGGTTTAGGGTTTAGATTGTAGGTTTTAGGGTTTACAATTTAGGTTTCAAGGTTTAGGGTTATGGTATAAGGTCCAATAGTGAAGGCAATTAGGGCCAATTTGAGGTTATCAAACCTATTTGTGACTACATAATGTGATCTTAGGCTCAATTTTCCATATTATCATAAAAAATTAAGCCATTATTCAATTGGGGAAACCAATTATGTGATTTGGGCCAAATTGATCTCTAAAAGCCTAATTATTACTCTAAAACATGTTTATTGGGGTTAAATTAATTGGTTTAGGGTTTAATATTTAGGACTTAGGGATTAGAGCTTAGGGTTTAGGTTTAAAGGTTTAGGGTTAAGGATACATAAATTCTAATCATGAAGGAAATTAGGGCCAATTTGAGCTTGTTAAACCTATTTGTGGCTATAGAATGTGATTTTGGGATCAGTTAGCCCCAATGTCATCACAGATTGAGCTATTTAATCAATTGGGGAAATTAGTGTTGTAATTTGAGACAAAGTGAGTGCTATGAACCTAATTGGTTTAGGGTTTAGTGTTTAAAGTTTAGAGTTTAAGGTTTTAGTATTTAGGGTTTACAAAATGTATAGATTAAGAAACATGCATGCGCTTTCAAAAACTAAAATTATGTATGAAGTTCTAAAAACTAAAAATTCATACGTGATTTAGACTTGATAATTAGCAATCATATGATCCAATATTGTGTAATTTTTTAGAAACCACATGACAAAAACATTGAAATCACATTAAATGCAAAAAATGTTAACTTTTTGGACCCCCAACTTCATGCACTTACCTTTTTGTCTAATGGTCATTCAATAGAAGCTAATTTTTTTTATAACCATCTTAATAATCCATGGGAAATATTTTTACAAATTGATTAAAGAATTATTCATTGGTCTAACAAGGATGTGTCAATCCTTATTCACAAATTCCACTTCAAATATATTAAATATCTAGTTGACGTGGAAATAAAAGTGATTTTTGATACCATAGGTTTTGTTGGTTCTATTTTTTGTACTTCTAGACATAGACTTCTAGGTGAAGTGATGTGAATGAAAGAGACGTTTATCTAAAATATTCTTAGGAAAAATGTAGGGATCATCAAAAGTCAATAAATATAATAATAAAACTAAAAAGTGAAAAATTAATAAAAATTTGAAATCATGCAATTTAACACGTAATAGTGGCCTTTTTATGTGTCTATAGATATATAAACTTACAAATTTTAATAAATAATAACCTTGGAAACTTAACCTCATGACATAGTTTACAAGGAAAAATACCTTTGGACAAATTTTGATGAACTAATTATACTTAAAATAATGGTATCTTTAACAAAAGTGAAAGGAATATTCGAAAGCCTATATTATTTTAGATGCATTGGTCTCATGGTTTTATTATCATCCTATAAACTACACTAAAAATATTTTTTTCTCTTAAGTAATTGATTTAAAAAAATAAAAATAAAAATTTAGAAATTTAAACTTTTATATTCCATTAAAATCATAAAATAATTTTCAAAAAATTTTGTGATAATTTTTTACATATAATCTAACAACTTTTTATTTTAAATTTCTTTCACAATTTGTACATTAATAAATAGTAATAACATACATATCTTAGATAAATCTATGTAAAAAACACTGATAGATATCATTCTCAAGGCACCTAGATCATATTGAATTGTGAGTACCTCGAGAATGATATCTATCAGTGTATTTTACATAGATTTATCTATGATATGTATGCTAGTAGCACTTGCCACCATGTGAAGCAAAGGTAAATATTTATTGTTCATAAAAACACATTTAATATAATTACCTAATGCAATATTAAAATGGAAAATAGAATGCAACACATAATTTGATATATATAAATAATATAACAATAAGTTTATGATATTCAAATAGTATACATTTTATATTAAGCTATATAACAACCAATTTTATGATATTCAACAATATTATGAAATTCAAACTGTATACATTTGATATTAATTTGTATAACAATAAAGTTTATGATACTCAATATGTATACATGTGAAAGGCAGTGTGATCCTTAATCCATGTAGTGACTTGACACATGATATAGCAATAAATGTCAAACCTTATCTTTTTGTAAGTCCTATATTAATTGTGGATTTGTCAAGTGTTGAGCCCTATGATTTGTGGATTGTCAATCCCCATGCCAATTTAAAATTCAGCTAACACACACAACCCCTTTTTACAGGGGTGATTGGAATTTTAGTTGGAGTTGCATCAATAAAATAAATCCCTATATAGTTATCAAATTGAACCATTATGTATGTAGGTGGTTCAGGGGGTGCCATCCCTAGTTTGTATATAATGCTTCAAACATATCCAAGTACATCATTGACAAGACCTACCTCTATCCATAAGTTTAAAGTGAAAATCACCCTTGTACCAATAGCAATCAATTACTCAACTTCCAACTGTTCATCATCTAATCTTGTAACATTATTGTTTTATCCTCTACTTACAATGCTTCAAGAAACATGTTGATTTAATGCATACAATTTTATTTTATTATGCTAACGCACATTCTCATTTATTTTAAATAAGTGTATATGTTCATTAAAATCCTCCTTTTTAATTGTTTCAAGTGCAACATATATTCTAGTCATCAACAATTACAAATATTTAACAGTTGGATTGGCATCTCTTAGATTTGTTAAAAGTTCTCAAAACTGTTATCGTTCTTCAGTTTGACCTTGTTGTCTAAAAACCTTATCAAGTGTCACAATGTTTTTAAAGTTTTCCCATAATTTTTTTTCTTGTCTTATACTTGCATATGGAGGCTTATACATTACTGAAGGCAATTGTTCTAAATCCCCCCAAAAAATTATAGATCTTCTACCAAAGCACAGATCAACATTTTATAGAAATGCTTGGTGTAGTTGAGAATATATATTTTCAAGCATATTTTGACCTATAAATCTCATCTCATCAATAAAAATATATCTAACATGTTTAATTTCTTATTAAAAATGTGTTAACCATATTCCTTTTAATTTTTCAAAATCTGAAATAGGCATTCTCAAGGTTGTATGTATTATTGATAGACCAATGTTAAATGTTGCAACTCTAACTGGAACATGTATTAAAAGTGGGAAACATTGTGGTTGTGATACTCTAGAAGTGCTAGTTTAACCCCTCTAATAAGATGAGATTTCCCTATTCCTGTAGTTCCTTGAATTATCAAATGCAACAGAGATGTAGTTTATCCTTGATTATAATGTTTTATAATTATATCAAATGATATTTTTGGTTTCTCACTTATGCTCTCATAGGAAAAATTAAACTCCATTTCATCCATCGAAAGTAATCTATTTTCTTCATTGTGGTTATAAATTTAATAGATCTATTTATTTATTCTTCACCCACCTTATCTGCATCCCAAATTAATTCTCTATCTATATCTCTTTAACACAATAAATCAATCTCATAAACATGTAGAAATTATTTTATTTGTATTTTCATCCTCTATTTCTTCATGAATGTCATTATTTTTTTCAATAATACGATCTATATGAAAAGGGATATATTGAAATTGACCCCAATTATATTTTATTGTATCCTCATCAATGACAATATCTATCTCAATATCATGAAATGGTTTGTACAATAGTAAATCTAACAAAAAAAATCCACAAATTTTTGACTATCTTGTTCTCGAATGATGTAAAACCTTGGCCATACCCTCACCATAGCACACATTTTTTTTGGTTTCCACTTTTTGCCTCTTTTAATTTTTGGATTATACATCCAAGATCTTGGAGCCTCAATGAGTGGCACATGTTCCATTGATTTAGGTCTATCAATGTACCCATCAATTATTGATTTTCTATTTTTTCATTTTCATTATCCTCTTTTAACATCAGTTTAAAGACTTTATGTCTAACATTCAATGATACATATACTCTACTACACTCAAATAAAGGAAGTTATAGCATCATGTCACATGTTTCCATTGCACCTATATCTATTTCACTTGATTCAAGTTTACTAGTTGAAGTGGTTAGGGCCCAAGATCCATTCTATTAGCTTCTGGAAAATGATGGACACCTTTCTCTTTTCAACATCTATTACAAATAGGCACTTTAGGAACTTGATGAATATTCATTCCATGGTAACACTCTTGATAGATATAACACATATGTGGCAAAGAAAGTTTGTCTAACTCATGTTGAAACAATAATTGTATAGTCTTGAAATCAATTCTAACATTTTTGTTTAGATTAGGTTCTTTTTGTTGTTCATTTGTTTGGGACCTTTGAATTTTAGTTGTCCTTATCTCTTGTGATAATTCAAAAAATTTCAAGTTATTCTTATTCTTACTTCTTTCAATAGTGTTTACTTCTATTCGATTATGCATATGCCCTAGAATATCCTTAGGTATGTTAACAAAATTGAATTCTAATGCATCTATCAATCTTTTCATTGGGTTTTCTAGAACTCGCTCCATGCCACTTTTATCTTCACCAACAAACCTAGTAGGTATTTTGACAAAGTCCATCATATGACATAGCTCTATATCCCTTATAGTTTCTTCATCATGCTCGACATCAATATTAGAATTGGTGAGATGATGTCTTTGTACAACATTTTGATTACATTGGCATAGTTTTTTTTTTGCATCAGTCATTTGAATTACACACATTTCTATTTGTAATCTTCTTCACAATATAAATTGGTCTTGTTGAGATGTTTGTGCACGATACACTATCATATGATTTGCATGTTCTTTCATTTGTGCTTCTAGTTTTTCAACTAGTAAATCATCTCTACATTTTATGTCATTATTTTTTACACTCATTTTTATGTATTCTCTCCTCATTTATCATTGGTACTTGGAATTTTTATCTTTGGTATTCTCAATGATATTCTCTTCGTTATTCTCACCTTTGTCCTTCATATTCTTTTTTTTGTTGTTCATTTTAAAAGTACATTTTTTTCGAGTCATAATCCTTACATTTTCATTCAATCATTTTTTTATTAGCCATTAAAGTTTATTATGATTGTGATTGATTTTATTCCACATTTAAACATGTTATATGATTTTAAATGTTATTTTACATATTAAAACAAAGTCAAAAGGGAAGTATTTAGATATTATTTATGTAAAATAAGATTATTACATTTTTTTCAAATAATTTTCATATTGATTTACTTTCATAAAGGAGAGAGAAAATAAATAAATAAAAAATTGATTGATTGATTTTCATGGTAGCAGACAATATAAATTACTTTTAAAATAAAGAATTACATTTCAACCTAAACAAGAGAAATAAATTCAGGAATGACCAATCTACCTATATGATTGGAAATTGGGAATGGAAAAAAGTTAAAGTAATTTAAAAAATACCATAGTAATTATTTGAATTTAATGTTGCATTCAATGAGGATTTATAACTTTTTTTAAAGAATATATTAGATTTTTTTGAAGATTCAATATAAATAATTTTTGAAATTTGGTTTTTCAAATTGATGAATTAAATATAAAAAAAATACTTTTTATATTGTTTTTCTATGTTATCTTCTGCACACTGTATTCCCCTCACTTGTATCAATGTTATTTTTTTTTCTATGTTTTCCTCTACACTTTATTTCCTTCACTATCTTGTTTGATTTTTTTTGGGATTATTATTTTTTATTTTTTATTTATATATTTTTTGAACGGTTCATGTCATTGGTTGTCTTATTTTTTTTTTTATAATATTGGTTTTACATGAATTAAATAATTATACAAATAAATAAATAAATTCTTTCATTTTAAAATAATTTTTTTTATCACAATAACAAATATAATTCACCTATCATTTGGTAAATAAATAAATAAATTCTTTTAAATTTTAAATAAAATTACCACAATAAAAAATAAAAAATAAATAAATACATTTTTTATTTTTATGTAAATAAAATTACTACAATAAATATAAATTAAATAATTACAAGTCAATAAATAAATAAATAAAAAATACATGTAAATTTTTTATAATGTAGATTCTAAAATGATTAAATGTTAACACACTCACACTATTACACAAAATTACCACCAATTGTTTATATTTATATATATTTATATACATATATATATATATATATATATATATATATATATATATATATATATATATATATATATATATATATATATATATATATATAATTTTATTTTTATTATAAAAAAATTAAATTTCAAATTTCAAAAATAAATTAAAATATAAGTTTTTTATTCCTTCATAAATATAAAATAATTTAAAAAATTATTTTATATGCATAATCCTATAATGCTAAAATCTATTATAAATGAGGATTTTTTATTTTGAAATTGGTAAATAGTTATTTTTAATCATAAAGGTTGAATAATAGTTAAAAGATGAAGTTGAAAGTTTGCAATAGATATTTTTTATTAATATTTTAAAATAATTGTATATATATAAATAATTCATCAAAATTGGTTTGAATTATATAAGATTTTTTTTACAAATAAATTAATATTCAAAATATTTTATATTAAAAAATATAATTAATTAATTTGTTTATTTTATTTTATATTTTATTTAATCATTTTTTTTAAAACAATTATTATTATTTTTTAAATAATTATTTAAAATATTATGCATTAAATTATTTTAATAACTATTTATAATATTGTATATAAATAAAAAACGTTAAAATTTAATTAAAATAAATACTTTGATTATTTTTAATTAATATAATTTATGTATAGACATCTGAAATGCCTCTTAATATTGAAAAAATGAGGGCCACTTATCTATACACATGTACAACATGTTTCAACATTAAAAACACATGTTCAATGTGTTTTAGAAAGTATTCCACTACAATCATAAACATGTTTTTAAATAAATATGAATGAAACTTTCTATCTATTTAAAGATGTGTATGTTAGTAGATTTTATAACATATGTTATATATTATCATCATCATTAATTGAAATACTTTTTCTTTATATATAAAAGATTGATTTATTATTATTAATTTTAAAATTAAATTAAAAATATAATAAGAACAAAATTATTTAATTTTAAAGGTATAATTTTTATAATTGAAACATATTTTATATCTAAAATCTTTTAATATTTTACTTTAAAAAATGCGAATCAAATAAATTTTATTTATATTTTTTTTTAAATTTAAAATTTGAATAGAAGTTAAATTTTTTTGTTGAAATATTTGGTATTAAGATTTTTTTGTATTTTCACAACATTAAGGGGATGAAAGTCCATCTTCTATTATGAGAGGAGGTTCCATTTACTAAAATTAAGAATATATTGAAATTAAATTATATGCACTATGTACGTGAAACATTATGTAGGGTTTTTATTCAGATTATAGTAAACCCACTTTGATCTGGTGTGGAATCCAGCCTAGGACACAGTAGGAGGCTTAGGTATCCATTAGGTTCTGATAGGAAAATAAGTAGGGACATGACATTCCCAACCAAAAACGGACCCACTAAACATAGTACAAAAAATACCCATCCAAAAATAAGAAAGAAAGATAAATAACAAATGAAGCAAAAAAACTAGGCCAAATACTAAGAACCAGTAGTGGACACTAAAGACCCTAGAGGGGTATCTTCCCTACCTTCCCTTTGGTCCTAGTGCTAAGGCCTTATTTTCTCAGAGATTTAAATCCTTCATTTCTAGAAAGGGAGGGGGTGCTCTTAGGGGTTAGGTGAGGATAATTGGCCACTCCTAACATCACCTAATTGAGCGTAAGATTTGAAGGTCATTTGGGTCTTATATTGATTTACTACGAGGAGTACATATAATAGAATCATGGACCTCCTTGGCCATCAATCTAGTTTCAAGGAAGAGATCTCATAAAATTTCTTTGATTTCTTTTTTCATCACCCTTAGCTCAAGGGTCTTATTCTT
The DNA here is from genome assembly GCA_037957365.1 of Torreya grandis. Classification (NCBI taxonomy): domain Eukaryota; kingdom Viridiplantae; phylum Streptophyta; class Pinopsida; order Cupressales; family Taxaceae; genus Torreya; species Torreya grandis. The sequence continues at coordinate 1,734,436 of JARHVA010003088.1, forward strand.
GGGACCAATTTCAAGGGAGTGTAACCTTTCTCTTGGTGAACTAGTAACCACCACAATTGTAGTCTCCTGATTAGGGGCCTTAAGGGCTTTTGGAGCTGGGATCATAAGTTATGCCAAAGAGTCATCCATTACCTGGCTTCCAGTCTCCTCTTCTTTCAACTTCTCTGAATCCATGGGATCCAAAATTAGCATCTTTCTTGGCATGCTAACTTTAGATTTAGTCATCATCAAATCCATAATGATCGATATTTCACTTTTAAGTGGGCTCTTATTTTTTTTTAAACTGACCTAAATCCTAGGGTAAGATTCATCACCTTGATTTTATTTGGAGAGGTATTTTGCAAGATCAAAAGGATAAAATCTTGATGAGCAATTAAAACCTTATTATTGTGTTAAAAAGCTACAATAGAGTTTTCAAGTAAGCATAGTAAGAATAAGGGAAGATTGGTTTTATAAACACCCTTAAAGTGATTAAACAAAATGAAATGGTGTGACCAAAACAAACTAAATTTGAATTCCAAGGTTAGATATAACATTACCTTCTTACAAACTTCAGGGCAGGTTTTTGAAATTTAGTTTGCCTGAAACTTTTGGTGACCTCTTTTGCTTTCTCAAGACAATTGAAGAATTTTGAGACCATTCAAAATTCATACTCTTATCTTTATAGTATTTTAGGTCATGGATGATAAGTCCCATAGCTTGGATGATAATATCCTATGAGACCTCAATTCTCATGCCTCTTATGACAACTAGTCTGTCTTTCCAGGATACACAAAAATATTTAGACAAGGTTGGATCATTCCCCACAATATTCAACATGATCTAATTAAGTCCTCCATTTTTGAGGATGCTTCATACTAGGGGATTTGTATTCTTAATTTATTTGCAGTACTTGGGCTCAATCTTCCCCATTCCTAATTTGATTTTATCTGCCTCATAGGAGTCATTCTCAGAGCCAATTTCCCTACCTTTCTCTGTCCCCTAGGAATCTTCAATAGAAACCATAGGAACAAAGATAACAAGGGTAAAAAATTTAATAACACACATAGAGAAGAAAGAGTAAAGTACCAAGAAAGGGAGCCATAGGAAACATTAAACCAAAAGAGGACTAGTAGAAATAAATTCACAATTAGGAAGGTACTCATGATGCAAACACTAAGGGGAATGAATAACCAAGTAGAGGAGGCAATAATTAAGTGGTGAGGGACACCAAGCCAAAGAGGGGAAGGCCATGTCACACCATGACATAAGGTAATAAGATGGTAGCAAATATACCATGAGGGAGAATGATAATGATAACAAAATGTAAATATAATAAAAATGAGTGATTGAGTCTAATCTACCAAAAGGGAATAATTATCGTACTTCAAGCCAGAGTTTAAAAAATAAATGTAACTAATAAAAATGGTCATAGAAACTAATAAATTGTTGAAAAATTCAAACATGAAGAGATCCCAACAAAAGGGAGATGATGGTAGAATAAGGTTGAGAATGAGAAGAAAAATAACCTGCCAATATAAGGGAAAAAACCAAATGATTCCAAAAGAGGAGATCCACAGGAGTTCTAATAATGGAACACACACATGCACCTTAATAAATAACAAGTTCAAGACCCAAACAAGTGCATGAACGTCCATGAAAAGGGAAGAATTTTTTTAACCCATTAGGAATTAATCATTTTCATTTCCAAAAGGGTACTTTAAGTGCCCTTTGTAATTTCCTCCTCCATCTCTTGAGTTTGCTTACTGCGAGTAGGTGACCTCCCCCATTGATTATTTTCATTACCATAGTCTACTTTGCCCTTCCTAGGTGAAAGCTTCCTATGCTGGAACCAAGATCCTAGTATTGGTGAATAACCCCATTCTTCCTTTTATTGCAGGGTCTGGTTATAAGACTTTGTAGATGGAGATTAGTGAAGAGGGACCTTTTGGTGAGCTAGTTTGACATCAAGAAGAGATTTGAGTGATATTAATCAATCTTCAACCTCTTTCAAAAGGGAATTATAATATGAATTATTCCTTCCCTTGGACTAGGAAAGAACCCTCTCAGTTATAGATGGAGAAGGGTCTTGTGTCATCTTGGCAACCTTCTTTGGAGCTAATTGTCCAAGGTTCTTAGAATCTCTGAGATTACTTGATTCCTCTTGTTTCTTATTAGATAGAAGTGGCCTCAATAATCTATTGACCATTTCATTAAAACCCTCTGAAATGTCCTTCATATTTGAATGAGGTTGCAATTGAGTGTTATCCTCAAGCTATGGAATTGTATTGGAGTAAAATAAGGGAGAGTCTTTGCAATCCATTTTACTCTCATTATCTAAGGAAACCTTAAAAGGCACCAAATAATCATCATTATTTGAAGGATGTTTATTGTTTAGATAAGGTATCCCCAAATGTTTGATGAAGGAACAAGTCTCTCAAGGTCTTGAGAATCCATCCATTTTAAAATTGTGCCTCCATAATCTTTCCTTTGGCCTTAGTATAATGCTCTTTGGGATTGGTTTGGAGGGGGAGATGAATACTTTGATTCTAACCTCTGAAAGTCATCTCCAAAACTGAGTAGTTTGGTCAATTACTTTAAAGGGAAACCAAAATCTATAGCTATCCCCAAAATAATGTCTTCATGCCAAAACTCAAGTGGTAGTTCTGGGAGTGAGATCCAGATAGGAAAGTTCTCATAGTAATCTTCATATTGATAAAGACCCAATCTCCATTTACAAAGTGAGACAAATTTTCTACCCATGATATAAGGCCTTTGAGGAGAATTATTTTTAAGTCCACTTTTTTTTGGAGAAAGTGATGAGGAAGTGATTTATATTATATATCTATCCCTCCAATTTTTGGTCACCCAGGTTTTAAATCTCTCAACTCCAGGGTGAGAACCATTTCATTTATCCAGCAAAGAGTGTTCTAATTGGTCCTCTACCTTATCCACCACTAAATTAGGGATCAAAAAGCAAACCCCATCTTTTGAATAAGTAGGAATGAGTATAATAACCATTGTTGCATAACCATTTCCTAAAAATAATTTATACATGGTTTTTGTTGTTCTCAAACTTCAAAATAAAAATTAAAAAATAAGGGAAAATAAAGGGTCACAAATGAATAATAAAACTCAGATCTTATCCCTTACAATATAAAAAATAAATCATATATAATTTGATGGTTATAATATGGAAGCTTACGTTATTTAAAAGTTAATAAAGACATATATCAAACATAAGAATAATGTATATAACTAAAGATTTTTCAAGATATAAAGTTCTTAAAAATATCTTTGTATTTCTTATTAGAAATGAAAAAATGTTTCTTTCTCTCTTATTTCAATATTTTTTTGAATACTATCAAACATCCCTTTACAATAGCCATTTATTGTATTTATAATTTTAAAATGGAATGGACTGACCCTTATATAGTTATAACTATTATTTTCAAGATTCATACTCTATTTTCATATTTACTCTTCACTTTTTGATAAAGTGACTAAAATATTACAAAAGATAATTTGTAATTTATTAATATTAAAAAAAGTAAAATATATACAAAACTAAATAATAATAAAAATATCTAAATAAATTTCCTTAGGGAAAGACATCTACTCGATGGGCCTACCATTTGTGATGTTGAATTATGTAGTCACTCAAATTTTGTCATGTATACTTGATAATGTTATATTTCTCCAGCTTTTAGTTTAATTGACTTGAGCACTTAATTTAGACCTATTTTACCACTATACTCTATCCTAAATACTTGTATAAACCTATCTATTTTTAAGTTATTGTCTTACACATATAAAAATGTTATTAATCATTAAAAACCTCTCTAAGCATCTGCAAGGATATCTTAGATCCTTATTTCTTAATGATACCCTTTAGGATAGAATCAACCAAAATCGGACATGAATGGTAGTTGATATTGTCCTTATGGGTCAATCCTATCTTTCACCCTAATAATGTCTCATTTTCAAATTGATACCCTTCCTTACAAGTTGGTCTATATTTTTGGGATATGTAGCTTGAATTTTTTCCATTTTGGGGTAATACAGATGTACTTCTAAGTCACCTATTCTATCACTTGGTAATTTCAACATTGAGGCTTACTTACACTATTGCACACTAGGTAGTGCTTCCCAAATTTGATTATATTCACTTGAAGCAACATTTAGCCAAGTAAATATCTTATTAGATCCAAATCAAGAGTTTTTTTTTTTTATAAATACTAGTTTTTGACCAAAACTTTAACTAGTTCTGGGTCATAAACTAGGAGTCCAATTTTCATGGAAAAAGAAAACAAAGGAACAACTAAACCTTGAAATACCAAAAATAAATCAACTTTCAAAACCAAAACAAAAAATTTTCAAAACCTTCAACATAAAAAAGAACAAAACAAAACTAAATAGCTCTAAAAATTAGCGAAAATTCAAAATAATAAAAATATTGAAAGGCTAGATTTAGAACTTCTCCACAAAAAATAGAAAGTCCAGTTAGTGAATCAACCTTTTACTGCCAACAGGTACCTACCCTTGCTAGAGAGTAAAGATTCTATTATCTATTGGATATCCCTATTAATATAATTCATAGCATCTAGTTATAAATATTTTGATTTTGATTTCTTACCTCTTTTGCCTTTCTTATCATAATTAGGAGTCTTCAGATCACTAGGCTACTATGCAATAGACAAAACCACTAAACTAGCCAACTCTTAATCTTCCTCATCAAAATATTCACCAAAATATACTAGGGCTTCCTATTTTTGAGAGTGATTCACTTAAATTGGAGAGTGGTTAATACTTTCTAGCCTAAAATTTGTAATTCTCATTTCCTTTTCTTGAAGGGAAGAGGAAGGTTATCCAACCTCCCTGGTGATCTAAACTGATGGGGATGCCAAACCTTCACCCTTCTAGGGGATATATTGAATCTCCTAAGGAATTACTATAGATGAAAGTTCAAAATCAATGGATTTTGATGGGTAATGCATTTTATAAACCAAATCATGGTTCAGACAACCAATCTTTTTGACCTACCTCTTCAAGAGCAAATTGTGAGAACCTTTAAAACTCTTCTTGAGATAGGAAGTAATCTTCTGATCGACTTGATTACATTTGAATCATTTGAAGGGAATACTTTCAATAAATCGAGTCTATACACTAAGTGAGGATGAGATATAAATAAAATGATATAGAGGTTAGGCAAGATCTATCAGAACACACACCCTGGCATAACTTAGATTAACCTCAATGGATTCACCAAGTTTGACAAAAATTCTAAGCTTGCTAACCATATTCTTGAGAAGATTAATATCCTACATGGATAAGGGGAGATTATAAATTCTAACCCAAATTAGGGCTTGGGAGATCACCAAAGTAACTACATCAAAAAATGGAGCCCATGGACACAAGAATATCCCCTTCTTACCCATAAACCATAGCCCATTACCCCAAAAAAAAAATATATCAACTGAGGTTTGAAATGAGAGCAAGAAAAATCCATTTGTCAACATTGGGAGAGAAGGAACTTTAAAAGTGGTCTAGGTTATCTATGGCCATTATGATAGAGTTTCCAAAGAAGGAAGTTTCCCAATACACCTACCAATTAAAGATCTCTGACCTCTTTCCACATTTAGCATTGCAAGCTCTGCATCAAAAATTTCAAACAAAGGAGAGTCAAAAAAGACCAAAGGAATATCACCTAAGAAATTAGTTTCTAGGTTTTTTTTCTTGAGAGGATTATGTTCACCCCTTTGAATTATCCACATTTGTTTTAGCCTCTTCAAAGATCTACTCCTTTGGAATCTAGTTTTTGGAAATCGAAACAGGTTTTGAACCAGGCTGATTTTTTAGGATAAGTTCTTTACAGAAGGCTCCATAGGAATGATAAGGGTTTGAGATATTCACGCATCTCACAAACACAAAATATTTTACAAAAACCTTAGTTGTTTCAAGAGGTTTTTAGATATCTACTTTCCTGGAGAGGTGCCTTCATGAGATAGACCTCTATCCACATCTGACTACTTTAGCTCCAAAAAATCTTCATTTACTTGGACAACCTATTAGGCAAAAATACCAGTATAGTTTTTGAATTTTTTTGATTCCATTCCTTACCCAATTTTTATCCATCTACTCTCCCCTCTAAAAACCTAATAGCAAAATCAACTCTGCTTACTTTACCTTTCTGTTGTCTATTCTTTATTGTAGCTTGCACCCTGAATCTCCAATTTCCTTGTATACTCTAGCCCACTACCACCACTTTTTATTATTATAATGTTGGTTATGGTCTTCAACCCTTTGTTTTCATTTGAAATTCCATGAGATATTAAAAACCATCAAAATCCATCATCATAGTCTGCCCTCTAAGATCTGACTAATTGGCTACTCAAAACCTATCATCATCACCCTGATCCTACTCCCATTATTCTTAACACCTCTACTCTTGCTTCTAATACCCTTTTTGCCACTTCCCCTGTCACCACTTCCCTTTTTTTCATTGTCCTTATCACCACTGATCTTGTCATCTCCACTCCCCATCCCTAACCCATCACCATCCCCATTGCCCAAAAAACTATTACCATCATCCTCCATCCACTGTGCCACCTTTGAGAATTCCTATTTGGTATCCTATTAATAAGTTTGGGTACATGAATTTTTATAACTAAAATTACCCAAACCAATGGTGAATAATATCCCTAGCCATGGACTATGGAAGGCCTCATCAAATTGAGCATAGGTTTCAATCCACTTGCCAACCCTCATTGCATTGAACATCGAGCTGATTAGCCCATTGCATGTAGATAATTTTCATGAAGGTGTGTATGCCTTACCCCATGTAGAATTAGAACTTGTGACCTCCCATTTGGGAGCACATGTTCTTCACCATTAGGCCAACTTAGGTGCACTTAAATCAAGAGAATTATTATGAATTATTTAATCCATATTAAGAAAAGGGGCATAATCTCACTAAACAATCTAAGTGGGTGAACTACATGGGATTAATTTCCCTCTTTGGACTACTAAATATGTAGGAAATGATAAATTATTACTTGGGTGATTGGGGTCAGCCAAACCCTTTCACATCTCATATTTTTATTTGCATGCATTTAGATATTACAAGCCCTATTAAGGTTTGATCTTTGAATATTTTATTTGCAGGTCGTCCGCACATATTTTAAGGTCATTTTTTTGATACATGTGTATTTCAAGTAGATTCGAGAATTTATGCCCTCTTTTTCCTAATTTTTTATAAGACATAATTGGCCAGTATAATACAATATTGGTAATAAATCTTGTCTCGCTCTAGTAAATTTTGACCCATATTAATGATAATTAATTTTTTTATTACATGCACACAATCAGATTTGATTGATTAGTTCCAGCTATCTTCTAGTCACATAAAGTAATATTATAGGCAAAAAGTAACCAAGTATTCTTGTGTTTTTCATAGCTAGATTTATTCTTTTGTTCATGCTTTGTCTATTTCAGTACTTTGCTTTCATTCTACTAGTTGCAAGTTATTTTATATCCTTTTCTGTCATTCCATTCATTTTATCTTAGTTAGATTTAATACACTAATTAATTTCATATTATGATAAAATAAATTGCTTGAAAATTTTATTAACTCTTGAGACAAGTTAATCACCCTAAACTTGTTCACAATCTCCTCTATGAAATATCATTTAGGGATCATGGTGTTCTTAAAACACACTAGCCATCTATTCATGATCTTGATCATGATAGGATTTTCATAGAAATTTTGCAAGAATTTATTTAGTTATTCCAAGGTACAATTAATCTCACTAATCATAATGCTCAGATCACCCTCTTAGACTAGCTCTTCTTTGATAACCCTTTGAATTGGTCTTTTAGCTCATTGATAGAATGATGTCCAAAACCATATTATTTGGAAAATTCACAATAAATATCCAAATAAAGTGATATAGATGAGAAGCTTATAGTGAGATGAACATATTTATTTTATTTTAAATGATTAATGATTTTTTGATCTCAAACATTAGAGGGGTGGAGATTTTGTGTTGTGCAAGTACATAAGATGATATGACTAGGTGAGTGAAAAAGTTTAGTTTTTGATAAGAAAATATCACTTATGTTTATAGTGAAAATGTTTGTGACTCAACACACAATTCCCATCACCTTTATTTCTTATACACACACTTTTAATAACTAAGTGTCCTGGCCAACCTAACCTTATGGGCATGTTAGATGTAAAACCCCACCAAGCTCTAGATTTGATGCATGTTCACTTATTATGAATTGAATTTTTTTGGTAAAATTTGTTTCCTAGGAACACCAAAAATTAAAACACATTACATTTCATTTTATTCATGGTTTATCATTTGGAACACCCAAATAGTTAGGATGACTAGACCTCTTAGGAGTATAGGGTGAAAAAAACTCATTTAGATATCGTGTAAACATGGCTAAATATGCAAAGAAAAATTTAAGTTAAATTTTGACTTTGAGATGAAGGCTTCCATTTGGTTTTGAAATTGTAAAATTTTAACTAATTAAAATTTTAGATGAAACTATTGGTTTTATCTAGAGACATGAACTTGTTAAATTATATAGCAAACTACATAATATATAAGTTTAAATATAAGTGCCCTATCCATTAGGTTATAAGGTTAATTTAAAAACACATGAATGGTCCATCATCCTTTGATTTTTTTTTTTTAGTTTTTAAATCTATATTATGTAAAAAGAGATGGAAGACCCCCCCCAAAAAAAAAGAAAAGAAAGGGAACTTTTGTATTCACATGTGATTTGGTTATTACCACATTGTTAAGATGTTTTTTTTAATAGTTTATAGCACATGATGGTATGACATAATTTCCTTCTCAAAAACACTTTATAGTATTTTTCAATTTGTTTCCCATTGATTTTTTTGTTAGGTTTTAGTATTTTTACTTAGTATTAGTTTTTAGCTTTAAAACATACACATGTTTGTGTTAGGATTGTTAATCTCTAAAATTCAATTTATTTAACAAATTTCATTAGTGTAGTGTGTTGTCAAGTATTTTATTCACATATTTTAAAAAATACAATCTATTTATTTATTTATAAAAGTGTAGTTTGTTTCATTTTTTTTAGCAGATCTTGTATTTATTTTTTTCTTAAAGTTATTTTATTTCATGATCACTTTCATTATGTGTTATAATTACTTTTCTATTTCATTCTATGTGGGCATTATCCTTATATTCACATGTGAAGATTAGATTTATTTATTTTTACAATTACTTGATATTTTTACCCTAGTTTATACTCATAAAAATTTCCCATAATTTTGTGCTTCCCTCTTAGATGGATCTCATTTTTAGTAAGTATTTTTTTCACATGAGATGCTAAGTTTGTTACTAGTGGTGAGATCTAAGATGGGTTTATTTTAGAACTACTTGACTTTGAGAGCTGTAATTTTGGTGACTACATATAAACTTGTACCTTTCATCCTCTTTTGTCACACCTTCATTCAATTTTTGTTTAAGGTTGTTTCTAGGGGTAAGCTCCAAGATAGGTCTATTTTAGAACTACTTGAGTTTGAGTTTTGCAAGTTTGGTGATGACACATAAATGTTCCTTGACTCCTTTTATTCTTGCACCTTCATTGAATTATTTTTTCTCATACATACTCTAAAATTAATCTCACTCTTATTTTTTTTCATGACTATTTTAATGCATGTATTCAAGGTTATAGTCAATTCAACCCAAAAATAGGTAATACATCACTTATTTTTTACCCTGCCAACAAGTCTTTTCCTATACAAGATTGTTGAAATATTTACGTCAAACTAAAAAGAAAACATCACTTGATGTGGTTCTATTTTGAAAAGGATAACCTAATGTACTAAATAATATTATACCTATCACTTATTTGAGCCTTTATAATAAAATGTGGTCTTTTAAGTGCAATGCATTTGTAAAGACACTTACTCATGAATAAAATAATGTAAAAGGCTAAGGGGGTTTTCTAATTCAATTTTATTATATTCATGGGGAGGTGAAATACATGATACACACTTTAATTAGTTTGTAGATGACTTATTCCATGCTTTTTAGATGGTTCTCTATATTTTGTCTAATGGTCTTTAGCATAAGTTATTTTTTCTTATCACCACCTCAATAATTGATGAAAAATATTTTTACACATTGATTCAATACTTATTAATTATTTTGAAAGGGTATGTTAATCCTTATCCACCAATTCCATTTCAAATATATTAAATATTTAATCGATGTAGAAATAAAAGTGATTATTGATATCATAGGTTATATTGGTTTTATATTTTCTACATTTAGACATATAATCTAAGATGAAGTGAAAGGAATAAAAGAGACATAGATATCTAAAATATGATTGTAAAAATGTAAATATCATGAAAATACAATAAATATACCAATAATACTAAATTTTGGAATAATAAATAAATACATAAATCACACAAGTTAACATGTAACAATGGCTATTTTTATGTGTCTATAAATATATAAACTTACAAATTTTAATAAATAAAAACTTTAGAAAATTAACATGGTGACATATTTTTAAAAAAAGTACCTTTATAAATTTTTTGATAAATAAATTATACAAAAACTCATGGTAACTTAGTCAAAAGTGAAAGGAATATCTTAAAACTTGGATTGTTTTAGATGCACTGGTCACATTGTTTTATTATTATTTTATAAGCTGGACTACAACTCTCTTTTTATCTTAAGTAATTGAAAAAGTTAAAAATAAAAATAAAAAATGTATTATTTTAAACTTTTGTATTGCATTAAAATACAAATAAAATAAAATATTATGATTAAATTTTTTCATACAATCATACCCCCCAAGATACCCTGTTTGAGTCCCTTCCTGATGACCTCCCCCTTAAGATGTTTATCCCAAAACTGAAGCTTATGTCTCTCAAAGTGAGTACCCTAGTGGAGATCAACCAAAAATTGAAATCCAGTCTGACTGATGAGATTGAAAGGAATAAATTGTAGCTAGAGAATTTTAGCTCCAAGGTTTAAAAAGTAGAGATGACCCTTGTCAAGCTCATTTAGGACTGGAACTCTTTGCACAGATAGGATAAATCTATAGTTTAGGGTTTTTTCAGTCTACCCAAACCACCCAATCCCATACCTTTTAGTTTCCAAAAGCCTTAAGATCCCCCCCGAGTTCCCCCAAAGGGGTCCCCCCAAAGCAATCTCCCTTGCAAGTTAAAGGACAAAAGCATCTCCATATGATCTTCCTTGGTGAAGCTACTGAAGGCCCCAAGAATCACACTCAGACAAAGGTTTCTAAGGTAAAATATATCATCTTGGAAAATATTTTTGAAGATGCTGAAGACCCACCAGAGGGACTTTCCTTCTAAGTCTCTTTCTAGTTTCCTATTTTTCTAGTTCTTGATTAATCTTGTAGTTTTTGCTATTTGGATCTCTCAACTTTATTTTGGCCTATTTAAACTATCTGTACTACACTTTGATGGTTGTAGGATCCCTATAAACCCTAATTTTTACCTTATCAAATAAAAAATAATTTCATACAATCTAATAACTTTATATTTTTAATATCTTTTAAGATTTATACATTAAATAGATAATATAACATATCATCATTTTCACTTATTAAAATATAAGTCTTTGAATAATCTAATTTTATTTTCATTATCATAAAATTAAATTTCATATTTTTAAAATAAATTAAAATATATAACAATTAAAAATAATAATAATTTTATAAATATTATTTTTTATAAAAAAATTTAAAAATCACTAACCAAAAAATAAAACTTATGTACCATTAATTTTTTTATCTCTTAAATATAAAATAATTTAAAAAATTGTTCCATATACATAATTTTATAATGCTAAAATTGGTAGATGAAATTCAATAATTTTTTAAATTTTTTTATAAATAATTATTTTCCTAGAAACTTAAAGTTTGAATAATAATTAAAAACGAAGTTAGAATTTTTTAATATATATATTTTTTATTAAATTATTTTATAATATTTTAAAATATATATTTATATGATAATGTAATATATAAATGATTTATTAAAAAATGATTATAATGATATATGAATAATTTTTACAAATAAATAAAATAAAAATATATTAATATACTCTAAACGATATCACAACCTTTTTAAATGCATCTAAAATGTTATATGTTAATTGGTTCAATATATGTATTAATATTTAATTTTTTTTAATTTAATATCTTTATCTATAAATAACTAAAATAACCTTTGGTATTATAAAAAATGGGGCCAATTATCTATGCACTTGTACAACAAAGCTTAACATAAAAAATATATGATATGTTTTGTAGGCCCAACCAAAAAAAAAAAAAAACATGCGATATGTTTTGCAAAGTATTTCAAGTAGTTTTAGGGATCTTTATGCTAGTAGATGTCATATGTGATATATTAGCATATTCACCAATTAAAACATAATTTTTTAAAAATAAATAAAAAATATAATTGTTGAAAAAATTAATTTTAAGTTTAATTTTTATAATAAAGAATATATATATATATATATATATATATATATATATATATATATATATATGATTTAGTTGTATAAATGTGAGTCAAATAATTTTTTATTATAATTTTTTAAAATTTAAAGTTTGAATAGAATTTAAAGATTGTTAGCAAAATATTAAGTATTAAGATATATATATATATATTTTTGGGCAACATTGAGAGGATGAAAGTCCATATTTTATTATAATAAAAGGTTTCTTTATTGAAAACAAAAATATACTGAAATGAAACTATACATAATATACACATAAAAAATTATGCACAAGTTTTTTATCTCTCAAAATTTAAAATAAATATAAATATAAATATAAATATAAAATAAAGGGTTGTGCATGAGAATTTTCAAGACATAAAGTTCTTTAAAACATCTCTATATTTCTTGGTAGAAATGAACATAAAGTTCAATTCCCTCTCCTTTCAAGTAAAAATTTGAATAACATCAAACATCTCTTTTAAAATAAAGAGCTATTTCTTCTACTTATAACTTATTAAGGGAATGAGTTGACTTTATATTATTATATCTATTTTATTCAAGATTCCTACTCTAATTTTGTATTTTACTATTCACTTTTTTTTAAAGTGATTAAAATATTACAAAGATAATTTGCACTTTATGGATATTGAAAAAGTGAAATATATATAAAATTGAATTAAAAAAATATTACTTAAAGAGATTACCTTAGGGAAAGACATCTGCATGGTGGGCCCATTGTTTGTTATGCTAGATTGCTTACAAATTTTCTTGTCCCTTGATAAATATTAAACACTCTAAACTTATTCAAGGCTTTTGCTATGAAGTATCCCTCAAGGATAATTATGTTCATGCAACACAATAACCATTTATTATTGATCATGCTCATAATGTTAAGAGTTTCATAGAATTTATTCAAACATTTATTTAGTTCCTCCAAGGAAATATCAATCCCATTAAGCTTATTCATTATAATGATGATAAAATCACCCTCCTAGAGTAGATTTTCCTTGATCAGCCTTATGAATTAATATTTTATTTCATTGGTAGAATGTTGTCTAGAGCCATCTTTTTTGGGAAATTCGCATTGAATATCTAACATGTTAGAACACGATTCATTGAGCCTCTCATCACCTATATTTTATTGCTACCTCATGTCTTCAAATATCTAAATAAAAATATCAATCTCGTGAAATATACTCCCAAAACAATTATAAGAAATATTTTTATCCATTTTGTCCCAAATACCTCCTTTTAAAATCAATTTGACCTTAGTTGCCAATATTTATTCCACATGTCTTTCTTCATATCTTCCCACATTTTGAGCTCTTTTATATGACACTAGATTTTATAACCCCCCTTGCCATGCTAAATTTTAATTTTATTTTAGGTTTTCATTACTTCATCAATATACCTCAACCCATTTAATATAAATTATTCCACCCAAGTTTAAAGAGCTTTGTTAAAGTTATTATACCTTTTAATGGCTTAGATTACTTCCTTGATGATTCATAGTATATGTGCTTAAGAATAGGGTTGAGATGTTGTTTGGATATCAATTTTATTCAATAGGTATTTGACATATACAAAAATTTGATGTATTTTATCCTTCATATGTTATTTTTTTAGTTCAACTTCCCTTGATCTCTTCATTATTCATGTGTGCATCACTCTCATGAATGGCACCCTCGACGGTATTATATTAAAATTTTAATCATCAATTTTAATCTCCTCCATGATATTTTCAACATTAGGCTCAATAATTTACACAAAATTAAGGCCCCATATGGGTTAGAAAATAGCCTAGACATAGTATTTTATTTCTTTTGAGACAATGTCTTTCGAAGGTCTACCACTACAACAAAATCTAGAAATATTGTATCGACTAACTTCTTCTTCCTTCCTATCATTGGATACATTAATTATAATGAAGTATCACTAAAATCTACTATATATGTTCCTAAGTCTAAAGAAGTTTCATGTCAACTAGGTTTATTTAGGGTGTAAAATAAGGAGGAAGTAACATATTTGAAAGGACAAATTATGTGGAGGAGCGTAAATTTGATGATCAATGGAATGAGTATCTAAGAAATCATTGGATTGGTCCAATCCTTGAATAAAATAAATATATTTTTGCATGATATTTTTAATTAGAATTGTAGTATCACTTGTATAGTATGAAACATCTATACCACCTAGAGGATGAGTTGGTTATGGGTGAGCAAGGATCATAAGCTACAATTTCACCACTATGGAGGGACCTCATTTGAAAGGTTTATAGACATTTTTTATTTTTTTGGGTACTTTTGACCACCACAACCACTAGACATAATTTTTGGTCAAGAAGCAGGACCAAGATTACTAGTGCCAACCAACCTAGATTTTTGTGTAATGGTTTGTTTGTGATGAACTGATGACTTGTGTTTATTCAAACCACTTGCTCATGTAAAATCTAAAAGTTTTTTATTGAATCAATCCATTAACATATTGATTATCATCTGAGTTCAAAATTATAAGTCAATGACTCCATAGGAAGCCCAATTCATTTGGGGAAATGGTATTGACCTATATACATTGGATCCAACAATCTGCTATCATATATACAATTCTTTTGGGGACCCTTATGGCAGTGAATGTTGTGACCTAGTCCAAGCTCAATCAACCACAATCCCTTCATATTAGTTTAAAATCATATGAAAACTATAACTAATAATCCTCCTAATGAGGAATATGTGTGTAATTGGAACCTATCTTTAGATTTGATTTAATGTGCCTCATGTTATCAAATGAGACTCTTTTAGTATGAGGATGGAAGGGGAAATGTACCATGGTTATTTCAATATTTTGGGTGCTCTTGGTGGTTTAATAATTATAGTGATCATGTGTGAATTCAAAAACAATACTTTCCACATGCCTCCTTCTACACCTTTTGGGAAACTTAGATAAGTTCCTACACAAATCTATCAACAAGATCTTGTCACTGAAAATCATCAGGAGTCTGAATGGGAATCCTTCTCACCCACTTACCCTACTGTAGGTGAACCTAGTTAAATTGATGAATTATCTCCCATATTATATGATGTGGTTGGAACATTCCTTAAATAACCTTTTTCCATAGTCCTTATCAAGTCTCTAGACCTACCTCATTGAGAAAGTATCATTAATACATCATAAATGATTGTTACTTTACTCAAGGATTATCCATGATTACTAATTATTTAATTTGGTTAGATGAGTAAAGGTTCCATGTGAGTTGATTCCTTGAAACACTTGCATAACTTCCAAGGAGTACACCATGTATAATATCATATAAAATGCACTTATGACATTTACTCCTGTAAGTTGAATATTAAATTATTAATAATGATACACCTGTGTGGATAGATATTCATTATGTATTTTTATTGGGCTCTCCTCAACTCATAGTTATTTTATGATCATTTCCACTATGTTACAAGTAATGTTTTTCCCTTTCCTTCTTACCATGTCTACTTAATTTTCTGTGGGTGCTATCTCTATAATCACACATGGCGATTAAATTTATTTTCATTTGAAATTAATTAATCTTTAAAAATTATTTATACTCATAATACTTTCCCACATTTTCATCCTTACCTCTTAGATAACTCTCATTTTTATCAAGTATTGTTATTTTCATGGAATGCTAAGGTTGTTGCTAGTGGTGATCTCCAAGATGGGTCTATTTTAAAACTAATTGACATTGGGTGCTATGATTTTGGAAATTATAGATAAGTGTTCCTTGAATCCTTTTTTGGTCACACCTTCATTTTTTTTAAAGGTTACTCTTAGTCATGAGCTTTAAGATGGGTCTATTTTGGAATTACTTGACTTTGAGTGCTCTGATTTTGGTGACTTCACATAAGTGTTCCTTGACTCATTTTTTACTCACACTCATTCTATTTATTAATTACGTGCCTACTCTAACATTAATCTCACTTTTTTTTTATGCATGACTTTTAATGCATGAATTGAAAGTTATTGTAAATTTAACCTAAAAAATAGGGAATACATCACTTATGCTTTATCTCCCTACTAACGAGTCCAAGACTTACTAAATATTGTTATCATATTTTTATCAAACTAAAACAAACATATCTCATAACATGTTTCTCTATTAAAATGGATAACACAATCATTGACTAAGATTATACCTATCACTTATTTGATTCTTTACAATAACATGTGGTCTTTGAAGTGAAAGGAATTTATAAACACACCTCTTCATGAATACAACAATAAAAGAGGTAAAGGGCATTTTATGGCTCAATGTTTTTTATTCATGGGGTGGTGAAACACATCTTACATTCTTTAGTGAGGTTTAAATAATTAATGGGAAATATTTTTACAAATTGACCCAATAATTATTCAATGTTCTAATTAGGGTGTGTTAACCCTTTTTCATTAATTATACTTTAAATATATTAAAAATATATTCAATATGGAAATAAAAGTAATTTTAGATATCATAGGTTTTGTTAGTTTTATTTATGCTACATCTAGACATAAAAGAGAAAGGAATATTTAAAAGGTGTTTAGAAATAATGTGGAGATCATAGAAAATAAATAAATATACCAATAATAATAAATTTTGGAATAATAATTTATAAATAAAATCATATAATTTAACATGTAATAAACTTGGTCATTTGTATGTGTTTATAAATATATAAACTTACAAATTTTAAAAAATAAGAACCTTCGAAACATAACAACATGACATATTTAATGAGAAAATGTACCTTTAGACAAATTATACTTGAAATTATGATAACTTAGTCAAAATTGAAAATATATGCGCTCATTATGCACTCCAAAAGCTTAGCTTGTTTTAGATGCATTGGTTTCAAAGATTTATTATCATCCTATAAGATGGACTATAAATATTTTTTCATCTTAGATAATTAAAATGGTTTTGAAAAAATAAACAGTAAATAAATTAGTATTTTTAAGTTTCTATATTCTATTAAAATCATATTTTAAAATAATCATGATTTTTTTCTATACAATACAATAATTTTATATTTTAAATATTTTTAAAGATTTTCATGTTAAGAGAGAGCATAATATATATAATATATCATATTTAATAATTAAAAGATAAGTATTTAAATAATCTAATTTTACTTTTACTATTATAAAATTTGAATTTCAAAATTTTCAAATAACTTAAAACATATAATAATATTTTTTTTTAAATTTTAAAAATATTTATTTTAATAATTGATAAGTTTAAAAATTACCAAAAGGGAAACTAAAATTTTGTATCATAAGTTTTTCTCTCTTTATTAAATATAAAACAATCTAAAAAATTATTTTATATGCATAATCTTATAATACTTAAAACTATAGATGAAATTTAATTTATTGATTTATTTATTTTATAAATAATTATATTTTTAAAATTTAAGATAAAGTTGGAAGTTTATAATATAATTTTTTAAATTTTTTATTAAGATTATTTTCTAATATTTTTAAACATATATTTATATAATAATTTTATATATAAATAATTCATTAAAATTTTAAGTATATTATAAATGTTTTTTACAAATAAAATTAAAAATAAATATTTAAAGAACCTTCAAAACTTGCCAAATTCTAAAATAAAACATGACCTTGAAAAAAGGTAATATTTCCTACGAATAATTTTATTTATTTATAATAACTATTGAGAAGATGATATATAAATAAAAAAGGATTAATACAATTTATAAATAAATACTCTGAATATATTTAATTGGTTTTGTTTATATACAAATAATCTAAATGCTCCTTGATAATGAAAAAAGGGACCAAAATATCTATGTAATGTATAATAGGTTTCAATGGAAAAGAAACATGTGATGTGTTTTGGAAAGTATTTTATTATAACTATAAAATATTTTTTTAGTTTTTAAGATAAATATGATATAATATTTTTTATTCAACCTTATCATTTCTTATTTAGAGTATTTTTTTGATATTTATAGTTATTAGATGTCGTAATATATGATATATTATCATCTTAATTTTTTAAAATATAAATCTTTCAATAATTAAACTAAATATTCTTTTATAATAAAATTAAAAAATTTGTTGAATTTTTTAAAATAAATTTAAAAATATAATAATAAAAATATTATTTAACTCTAAAGGTATAATTTTTATAATTGGAAAATTGTTTTATAAGTAAAATCTTTTAATAATTCAATTTGACGAACATGAATCAAATAATAATTTAAAAAAAAAAAAATTGGTGTTTGAATAGAAGTAAAATATTGTTGATGAAATATTTAGTGCTAAGGTAAATATTGTATTTTTGCAAAATTGTGGGGACAAAAGTTCATCTTTTATTATGAGGGGAGGTTCCATTTATTGAAAAGAAAAAAATACTAAAATTAAAATATATTTAATATGCATACAAAAAATCATATAAGATTTTGTTTACTCTTAAATTTAAAATAAAATTAAAAAAATGAAAGAAAAATGAAGGGTTGCGTAGGAATAAACAATCTAGAATCTTATCCCTTACAAGCCATAAACTAACTTAAATGTGACTTGATGGTTTGGAATAGAAAGTTACATTATTTTAAAAGTAAGAAAGACATGTCAAGTAGAGGAATAACATAGATCACCAAAGATTTCTCAAGACACAAAGCTCTTTAAAATATATTTATATTTATTGTTAGAAATGAACACAAATTTTCTTTCCTTATCCTTTCAAGAAAAAAATCAAATACCATCAAACATCCTTTTTATAATAGTTATTTCTCATATTTACAATTTTAGAAGGGAATGGGATGACCCTTAATATTCTTATAACTTTTCTCATATATATATATATGAATTAAAAAATCGCTAAAGAGATTTTCTTATGGGAAGACATTCTCTTGGTGGGCCCACCATTTTTAATGTTAGATTTCATGCATATTTTTGAATTTCTCAAGAAAAATAGAACATTCTAAAACTGTTGATAGCTTTTGATATGAAGTATCTTTTAGGGATCACTATGTTCTTACAACACACTAGCTATATGTTAGTGATCATGATCATTATGTTATGAGTTTCAAAGAATTTATGCAACCATTTATTTAGTTCCTCCAAGGAAATATTAACCTCATTGAGATTATTCATTATAATGATGCTAAAAGTATATTCCTTGAGTAGTTCCGCCTTGATCACACTTTTGAATTGATCTTTAAGCTCATTGGTTGAATTTTGTCCAAAGCCATCTTCTTTAACGACTTCACAATGAATATCCCATATGTTTTAAGAGGATTCATTGAGCCTCTTGCCATCTATCTTTTGTTTCTCCTACATGTCTTCAAATGCCTTTTTATAAATTTAAATCTTATGCAATATACTCTCAAACCATTTGTAAAAATGATTGTTATCCATTTTGTCCCATACGCCTCCCTTTACAATTATTTTGACCTCAAATTTTGAAGTTTATTCTTCATATATCTTCATAACATCCCACATTTTGAGCTATTTTTAATGATATCAGATCTAATATACCTCCTTTCCACACTAAATTTTAATTTTCTTGTACGTTTTCATTACTTCAACAATATATCTAAACCCGTTTAACAAAAAATGTTCCACCCAAGCTTCAAGAGCCTTGCAAAAGATAATATACCTTTTTACGGATGAGATTGATTCCTTGATCATTAATTGTATCCATGTTAGAAAATTGGGCTTTGATGCAATTAAGATATCAATTGGACTCAAGAAATATTAGACATGTCCAAAATAACTCTAGATTTGATCCTTCATATATTCTTGTATTAGTTCATCTGTCTCTAATCTCTTGATCATTCATGTGCACATCACTCTTATGAGTGGGTTCTCCCAATGGTTTTCTCTTTAAATTATAGTCATCATTTTTAATCTATTACATGCTATTTAAATGTTACTCTCAATAATTTCAATAAATTGGGCCCTATAGGGGTCAAAAACTAGCTTATATGTAATATTTTATTTCTTTGGAGGTAGTATCTCAAAAAGTCTACCACTGTATCAAAATATATAAATATCACATTGACTAGATTATTTGATGTAGTCATAGTCATATGTACCAATTAATAGATGTTTTGTACCATGTAGTCCAAAATTAAACACTAGAAATAAAATAATGAATTTTTTTATATTGCTTCAAAGAAAGATTACACAACATTAGACTAATCAACAATGATACAATCTTTAAACCAAGACAAATCCACAAATGCTTGTAGGCTTACAAATGAAAAACTAACACCACAATGTTACCAAAGTGACTCAAATCTAATAAATATTACTAGTTATACATATAGATCTCTATTGCAGTAATCCTAATAATCGCTCTTGAACTATTTCCCAAATCTAGAATCAAATCTCTATTGCAGTACTCCTTGTAACCACACTTACATCTAATTGGAATAAAATTACTTTTCAAATGAATAGGATGTGTTTATATAAATCCAAAATCCACCCATTTACTAAGGCCACAAATATTAAATGTTATTGATAATTTAATAAGCACACCAATAATTAAATGCACACAAGTACTTACAGTTAGTGAATATATTTACACTCCTAAGGTATGATAACATGTTACCAAGTCTCATCAATAATTATCATATAACTTGAATAGGTCACGCCTTGTAAGAAATTAGCCATGCATAAGATCCAAATAGAAAAAAACATTTATGAAAATAATCTATAACCTTTCATTATAAACTAATTTGACATATAAGCTAAAATGATGCCAACATGTTTCCTATAGAACCATGCGTTAGTGTGATGCCTATAAAATATTTTACATTTTCATGAAAAAAATGATAGTTATCTGAGATATACTTTGATAGATGGATTTATAATAATGACAATAATGTCTTTGTAAGTTAAGTGTGATGCCTATAAAATATTTTACATTTTCAAGAAAAAAATGATAGTTATCTGAGATATACTTTGATAGATGGATTTATAATAATGACAATAATGCCCTTGTAAAATATCACATCATCGCAAGGTATGTAGCTAAATTATAGTGATGCAAAACTTTAGATTTAGTTTTCAAGTCCAACACTAGTTTGAATAACCAAGGCTTATTGTAGATCTATAGAAATGCTTCCAAATTATTGAAAACATTCTAACATCAAAGAAATTCAACCCCACTTATTTATATCTATGGTATTTATACTTTTTTTTGATGATGCAAGATTATATGTTGACCCAAGTGATCTTGCATCATACACCTTGGGTAAGAAAATGTCTGAACATGGTGCTCACATAATTAGGGTAAATGGGATACCCACTCTTTTGACATCATATACAGATCTTGGCATGTGGTTTTTCCATGCGAGATGAATCTTGGCTTAAAGTTAGATTAGATATTGAACCTGAACAAACCTCCTTCAAAATCCTTTCATCTCATTATTTTTCTAGTTACCACTCCACTTAGGTTGACTCTATTTGTGCTATAAAATCCAATATTCCACTTCTCCATGGTGACACAACCTAATGAAACATTCCTATGTTTTTGATATGCACTATTATTGACCTTCTTTTATGTGGAAACTCTTTTCCTTCACATAACCACTCTTTTTACTCTATGTGGCACATTATGTGTCTTTAGACTCTCTACCCCCTTCATGTGTTCCTTAATATTTCACTTGACCAAATGAATCTGGTGCACACCCTCATATTATTATTTTGAAAAACATTTATGTACACTACTACAAAGGTTTTCCCTTTTCTTCTATCAAAAGAATAAATTTGGTTCATCTTCCCTTTGTCTAATGTGTAGTAAAAATCCATCCACCTCCACCAACCAGATCTCTTTTTCTCTCTCACATCCATCACTAAAATATGTGAATTCACACCACTTCTATTTATTTTTCTTTCCTAATGCTTTTAAGCACCAACTCTTCCTCTGTTGCTATGCACCTCTTACCAACACATTTCATCACTTTCATGACATACACATTTCATTTTTAAGTAAATATCAATTTCCTACTTCTTCAAATTCATCTTCAACCCTTATATATATATATTTTTTTAAGCCAAAGGTTCCACCAAAACTATGGGAATCATAGACATTACCCATTATCTATACTATAAATTCTAGAATGCTCCTCATGCCATTTTATTAAATTGCTCACATTTCAACCTCAAATAAATATACCACTTCAACTATAATAAACTTTGATTCAATCCACATTATGACTTCAAAATGTTCATCCACATCTTCACTCTCATCATCATCCAATTATACACTTTAACTACTATCTACATTCAAGTGATCAAAAATTCATTCAATCACCTTCATCTCTTCTAAAATTAAGAGGTGGTCTTCCTCTTCTCCTTGGTTGGATATGGGAGATTCATAAAATATGATCACAATAAACTCATTTGTGTGCTCCACATCTACCTCAAATTCAAAAAATAGAATATCTTCTTCCTCTACATTTGCATCATGTGCACTTAACCCCACATCTTATATTTCCACCTCCATGTATTTCAAATTACACATTACTTATCTCTCTTCCACAAGAGCTTCTTTAATCAACTCCAAGCTTCACTTGTTCCAAAGAAACTTCCTTCTCTTTATCTCCATAACACGTAGTGAGGTCCACATTTATTTCCTCTCCTCTTTTGTGTCATCTTCCAACCTAACTTATAATTTGATACTCAACCTAATAGATATGGTTACACACTCCTTTTCCATCTTTTGCAAACTATCCTTGCACATGATGCAAACCAACTATTACACCCCTTAAAAGCATATGCAAGTTATTCAATTTTTAAAAGTCTTTAAACTCTATACCCACCCAATAATATGGAGAACACAACTCTCTCTATATGTTGTTGCACAATTTGCAAACCTACATAAATTATATCAATTATGCACCTTTTTGGCATTAAAATTTGTTGAGTGGACAAACAAAGGATTGATATATCAAATAAGCTAAAATTATACACTTATCAAAAATGTCAAATAAATAGATATTTCCTCCTAATAGGAAACCTCTATCATTTAATGGATAAGAAAGACAATATGCATTCATAGAAACACACAACATACACCAAAGTAATTATATATCACTGATAATAGGAAGTAATAATCACTTTGTATTTCCTTTAAAAAAGTAAAGAATTACTTTCCAACTCCATCAAGGTTTTATCAAAATGAAAATAACAAATGTAGATTCAAAAGGAAATGCCAGAATGAAATTTCTTAGTTTTGACTAGTTTATAACAACTATGATAACTTTGAAAATAAAGAACCGAACACATGCATATAGTAAACACATACATAATCTACAAAGAAATTTTGAACATAAAGTTTACAAAATCTCCTTGTATTGATATTCTTAGGTTGAAAATATAATATCCTCTTTCAAAAAAATTCTCAATTTTTTTACTATCAAGAGTCTTACAAATAAGCTCATAATTTATATTTATAGGTTAAAATGGGTGGTTACGGGGTGTAACTAATTTTTTCACCTTCTTAAGGGATTGTAAAATCACTTTAGGTAATTTAAACAACTTGAAACTTGTAAAAATGTGTTAATAAATTTTCTTAGCTTGTAAAAATGCATTAGAGTTTATGCATGACTTGCAAAAGTACAATGACAAATTTGTACAACTTGAAATTTTGTGCTGGTAAATTTACATAGTTCAAGATTACAAAAAGGACCTAGTAAAATTGCACAAATTTACAATGTTTGAATTAAATAAAAATAAAAATTACAATTATGAGAATAAATTAGGGAAGACAAGTTCATGAAAATATCAAAATTTGGTGATGAATCATTCTTTATCATCCTCACTAATGTCGATTTGAACTTATTATTCTTTCTTAGGTCACAACTTTTTATTCTGATATTCTTCATATTTTTACATGAATTTCAACATTTTATCTTCATTTGGTCTAAATGAGTATGTATAAGATATTTTTGCATCACAATACAGATCTAAAATATTTTGAGGTGTTCCTTTTGATTTCTTTAGCATTGTATCACATTTTTAAAAATTACTTTGATACTTGATAATGTTTGAATTGAAACATAATTGAATGAAAAACTTGGAGTTGTAATCTTTTCAAAACTTTTCTTGAACTAATCAATAATGAATTATTTAGATAGAAATTTTCCCTTATCATCTATGAGTTTGTATTTCAATCTTCTTACCTCTCCCCTTATTTTAAGGATAACATCTCCTCCTACTGACTTAGAATGTTCAAATTTGTTAACACTTTCTTTGAAAATGTAAACTCTGAAATTTGTAGCTCTCAAAAATTTGGTGAGATACACAATTTCTTATTTTTGAATGACCTTTTCTTAAATTAGGTCATTTATATAGGCAAGATAATTCTTCCAATGTAGGGTTAAACTCATTCCATTTATGCATCTCTTCCTCATATTTACTTTGAGCTTTCTTTGCTTGATCATATTCAGATTGAATTTCATAACATATATCTAGTGATGTCTGAAGAATAATGATACCCTGTTGTAAAATATTTTCAACCCATACTTTTGTTGTTTTTCTCATGTGTCCAATTTATTATACAATATGAAGTGTTTATGGATCAATTTTTTTTTACCAATAACTGAATATGAAGATTGAATTGGTTTTACCAATTTTTGAACTACATATGTTAAATGTTCAACTTTTTCTTTGAGTTGATCCTTGATGACTTTATCATGATCCATCTTCTCAAATAATGTGCCAATTAAAAATTGGAATTTATATTTCATTCCTTCTATTTTATCCTTATCCAAATGGACTTTGGTGATTTGATAGTCAGATGTAATGACACTATCTTTGTCTTTTTCTATTGGAGGAATAACTACTTATGCATATCTTTTTCCTTTTTGATCTGTGGTTATTCTTGAAATAATTTTGGGATTTTTTATTGCATGAGGATGAACAGTATCCAAGATGTTTAGTTCTATCTCTTGAGGTTGTTCAATCTTTTTTATTTTATTCACAACTTCATTTAGCCAATTTAGAACCTCTACATTGGGAAATTGTTGTACAAGGGCAACACTTGGTTTTTTTGAGATTTATAAGAAGGGGAAGGATCTGATAAAATATAAGAATTTTCAAGTACCATTTCACCTTATTATTTTTTTAATGTATCAATTGGAGTCTTGGGAGAAGGTTTGATAGATAATTCAATATTTTGATTATGAGATACTGGAACTAGAATATCAGGCTAAGGAAGAATGAAATAATCCAATAACAAAGATTAATAAAAAGCTATAAATTGTTGTGTAGTATTAAATAGTAGGGTTTAGGTTGAGAAATATTATTAGGAGTTTTTTATGAAATGGAAAGATTTGGATTACCTAGAGTTTTTCTCACCCAATCTCCTTATCTTCAACTTGAGTAGTTTATTCACTAGAACAGTTGTCATGATAGATTCAATTTCTATCTCAAATCTCAGTTTATTTTGGATAGTTGCTGGTTTCTACTACTGAATATGTTCCTATTTATGTTTGACATTATTTATGAATAATCCATAATTTATCTTCCTTTATAGGAGGGGGAAAAATTGATTTATCAACATTGATGCCATTTCTATTCAACCACTTGAAAGTTTATTTCAATACACCATACATTTTGTTAATGAGAGATGTAGATTCTTTCTTGTACCAATAAACTCTTGGAAGAAGATTTGATTTAATTTCATCTTTTTCATACATAGGATATACTGTATCTTCATCATCTAGTATATTCTTTTTGATCTCCAATATATCAAATATAGTCACTATCCTAGAGTGAATCATGAATAAGCATAAATTATCACATCTTTTTCATCATCATAATCCATCTAGTAGTCCTTAAAGTGGTGCACATGTTGGTGTGACTAACCAAGAATATTTTAAATCATGATTTTGACATCAAATTAAAGTCAACTTGTAAATGATCAGAGAGTAATTTTAGTCATTTTCTCATCAATCAATTTTTATTTGGATAAAGAATCACAAGTATATCAACCAATAAAAATAGGAAAATTTATCTCAAACTTGTGTTTGTAAGACAAAATATTTTGAGTTTCTTTCAATTATCTCACTAGTTTCATCAAAGCCCATTTGTCATCTACATATATGGAAAGTATATACAGGTCAAAATTCACAACCAAAACTTCTTAATCAAGTTAAAGTTTGGAATTATATGAATCATGTCCCCCACCTCAAAATATCTATAGAAGCATGAATTGCCATCCTCAAATTATATAATCCTAGTTTGAACATTTACATATATGCTATTGTGTTTAAATCTTAATAAAACCTCCTTTTGGAAACAACATAAACAAGGTAATAAGTCATATAATTTGAAAGTTCTATTGAATTCTATAGGCTACTTATAAATTGAATCATTGATTATCTATCCATAGTTGATATACTACTTATTTTGGTGGGTGATCCATATATACATGTACACCTATTTTATTATTTTTAGGAATCTAGTGTTTAGATCCTAAATATTAAGGGTCTAGAATGATAGGAAAAATCTACTTTGATAGGGAAAAATATAGATTTTAATTGATAATTATACAAGAGAAATAGAAATTAACTTATCTAGATTCATATTGAAATGGAATATTTTGAGGTTGGAAATAGAATAGCAAGACTGAGACATTGTCAAGAATCTGAATCTAGTTTCTATTTTTTGATTAGATAGGAGCACCAAAAATGGGACACCCTAGTGTTTGGTGCTATATTCCTTCCTGATGATGTTATATTGAAGATCTAATATTTTTGGGTTTTGTTCACCTAGTCAATATGAGCCTGTGTACCAAATTTTGAGGGCTAAAAGTCACTAGAGCTCATTGTAGATCTATTTTAGTATTCAATACCTATACTCATCTGCACACATACAAAAAAAAAATACGTCAAAAGTAAAAGGGGGAAAAAGTGGGTTAGGGGAAGAATGATCGTATAATTAGGAATTCTTACTATTCTAATTGTTGCTTACATTAAACCTCAAGCTA
Source organism: Torreya grandis (assembly GCA_037957365.1). NCBI lineage: Eukaryota > Viridiplantae > Streptophyta > Pinopsida > Cupressales > Taxaceae > Torreya > Torreya grandis. The sequence continues at coordinate 1,761,934 of JARHVA010003088.1, forward strand.
GGGTCTCAGATCTGATGTAGTTCTCCTTTAGGGAATGTGCATAATCAATGTAAATGATATATGCATGAATGAATTTCACCTAGGCTCCTCCTTGATCAAGCATGCAAGTCTATGTATGAAGCAGAATGTTGAGCTATACTATTGATTGATTTTTAATTACCTATTATGCCAAAGTAATAAGTGTTAGATGTAAAATGCCTTGTGTAGTCCTTTATATAATAGACTCATTATTTTGAATTTAGGAGCTTTATTTGCATTTGACCAACATGGGAAAAATTAAAAATGAAGCAAAGAAAAATGGTAAGACTCATCTTGCAATAAAAATTGACTATTGGAATAAAATTTACACTTGGACAACACTGAAAACTAGACTCCTTGGGTTTCAAAATTGTAGTCCTATTTGGGAATTATTGTCCAAAGGATTTAGGACCTAGGGGGATGGAATAAGAATGGAAAGAGTAACTCAGGTTAGTAAGGGTTAAGTATGGAAGGTTATGAATGACTAAGAAAATTCAAAAAGGTGTCTAGGGTATGAAATAAGACCAAGGCAAATCAGACAAAAAGACATGGATAGATGTGAATAAGACTCATATTCTCCAATTAGAGTCTCCTATGAAAGGACTATGAAAAGACATGATATGTGTGGTTGCTTGACCAATTTAAGGTGCATATATTTACCCCCGTTTTAACATAGTGATGCAATAAAATAAAATACTAGAGTAAAAGAAAGAAAGAAGATGCATACTTAAACTTACTTGTGTGGAGATAAGTGTGTTAAAAAAGGGTCCAACTTCCTGGCTAGGGAAGTATATAGAGAACTAAATAGTGCTTGAAGAAAGAAAGAATCCTTGTAATAGATGCCCCCTATACTGAATCTTAATAGTGCCTAGAGAAAGAAGGAATCCCTATAATAGATGCCCCTTGCACTAAATCTAAATAATGTTTGAAAAAAGAAGGAATCCTTATAATAGATGTTCCCTATACTAAATCTAAATAGTGCTTAGAGAAAGATGGAATACCTATAATAGATGACCCCTATACTAAATTTGAATGAGAAATGAGGAATGATCGAAGGCCTAAAACTAATTTCTACCCTCTATCCCACATAAACTCATGTAATATAGAATGTATGTATAGAATTTGTGTGTTGTGAAAAGCAAGATCTATCATGCCTCCACTTTGAATAATATGAACTAGAAATGACAAGTGCTCAGAGGTCCAAAACTAATGTCTACCCTCTATCCCACACAAACTCCTGGATCTAAGTAGTGTTATGGACTAAGAACTATAGACAATCATATGATCCAACCTGGTGACAACCTAGGTATGCCTACGTGTAATCTAAAAACTCTAGTAAATGTGTAAGAAGAAAATGGCCTGTCTTGCCATTCCAATCTATATAATCTTGGATAATAAAGACCATGATCATCTATGTCATACTCCCAAATTTAGTATGTTATTAATGAGTATGGATAGTTTGGAAATATATATAACCATATGTGTCATGATCTATCCTTCCATGTCCCATGTGTAAAATTGGAGATCAAAATAATGTGCTCTACACTATGCCTATAATCTATTATTTGGTCATGTAACTATGTCATGTTGTATGAAGTTGTATGTATGAGACATGTAGAAATGGACATGCTCCCCAATCTAGTATTTGATTCTGTATCAAAGTCATTATGAGTCCATATAATCTAAACCACTATATTTAAATAGTTTATGTATCTGTAAACTGATAGTATATCCCTCTAGATGTCCAAGTGATACTAAGTGACCCACATAAACTGAGTCACTATATAATCTTGACTAATATAAGCTAATTAATGCTACTAATCTAGATTTTAGAGGTGTAAAAACTATGATGAGTGACCCATTGTAGTCAGAATCACTGTATAATCTTGATCAATATGTATTGAGTCTGATAATCTACATATTTTAGGTGTGAGAACCAAGGTGTATTTACCTATAAGAGTGGATAAGGATAATAGGTAATTTTTAGAGATAGTAGGAATGATTCCCCACTTTGGGTAGAGGGATGAGATCTATAATAGAGGAGGTTGAGCTAAAAGTGATGACTACTAGTGTACAAATAATAACTAGGTTAACATGTAGTGAATAAATCAAAGTCTTTTGTTTGATTAGTGAGAGTTGAATTACTAGGATTAAAATGTGTTCTTGATTGGTTAGGATCAAAGCTTATGTGTGGGTGTAGTAGAGATTAGAAATGTTTGTGTTGTGGTAGGCAAACAAGGTGGTAGTAGATTGAATAGATTGAAAAGTTTATTGATTTGGCTGGGTTGTTTGAATGAGTTTTTGATTGGTAAGTACCAATTTGTATGTCAATGTATAAAAGAGGTATAGGGATGTACATATGATATAGATGATGTAGTGATAGAGTAAAGTTTGTATGATATTGAAGGTATCATTATCATGATTTTATTAAATAGAACAGTTTGTAAAATGGAGCTATAGGGTTCTACTTATGGTTAAAATGGTATTTTGATTTTGAATAAAAAAGTTGGTTGATATAGGAATTTTGATTGACTTTGGGTTCATTTTTTCATTGAATATTTTGAGATATTAGGGCTCTAGAGTGAGAAAATGCCTAGGATATGAGCACCTTCTATGACCCATTTTGAGTAACTGGTAGCCCAGATTTAGTTTGACAAAGAGATTACCCTAGTGAGTAACACAAGTACCTAGTTTTTGCCTATTTAAAATCTTGTTTTTGGCATTTTTAAGATATTTTAAGTGGTCTAAGAAGTGTTTATCTACTTTCAGTACTCTTATCTTGGAGGTAGTGCTCTTGTCTAGGATGCAGCATTGTTGTCCAAGTTTTGGCACTGTTGTCCAGTGCTAGTGTCCTTCTACAGTGCTACTATCCAATAAAGATAATTATTTTAGTTTATGAGTTATTTTCATGTTGTTGTGTGGTTTAGATATTTTTCCTAACATGATTGGCTGATATATATTCTATTTTATAATGTTTTTAGGGTGAGGTGTAGATGAGAGAGTTCTACAAAGGTTAGGTGATAAAGACATTGAGAATGTTACCCTTGTTGGATGATGAGAGAGTTATGATAGTTAGAACAAGATTGGGTCATGTATGTGACCTAGGTACTATTTAGTGGGACATGTATTTGATCACCACCTTATGTGAGAGGTGGAATGTAGACACTTATACATTTTAGTTTCCTATAGGGGAGATCACTATGACTCTAAAGAATGTGTATCAGATTCTACATTTACCTATTAGTGGGTAATAAGTGACATTGCATGATGATATGGGTGTTGATGCCATTGATCATGCATCCTTATATTTTGTTGGTGTGCCTTCAAGTGCACATCATAGAGGTAGTGATAGTAATTTATTACTATCATTTATTGTGTAGTTGAGTTTTTTGCACCTATAAAAGTGGTTAGCCATGTTATTGGCTTCATTTGTTACAGTGGATGGTAGTGGAGTTTTTATTGCCTATAGGATGCATAGGGTGGTTCGTAGTGTTGAGATGTATGGTATTGTGTTCTCATGTGGCAGGACTATGCTTGCCCATTTATATAGAGATTTATATAGATTTACATAGGAGTCATTTAGTGGTGGTGTGGGTGATGCTACTCTATTACACTATTGGGCTTATGAGCACATAGTAGTTGTGCAACCAATTGGATTGCCGAGGGAGAATTGGTCACCTCCATAGCCATATGGGGAGTGGTGGATGAGTTCATTAGTTATTAGGTCTCCTAGGATAAATCATTATAGATGAGTTTTAGATAGACTAGAGGCTCATGATATCATATGGAGGCCTTATAAAGGGTACCCTGGGTGGGAGGAGGATAGAGTGCAGTTGAGATATATGAGGGTTAGTTGTTGGATACATGACCACTAGGTTGGAGTGTATGAGTGCTTTTAGTATGAGCACATGACTAGGCAATTTCAATTTTGACACAATGTTCCTCCCATGGCATGGGTATGGCTGAGGATTGCACAGGCACCAATGAGAGTAGGAGATCATGTAAGACCCACTGACACTGAGTTAACACCATTACCTTTGGATGTGTGAGATACAACTATGATATTCTTGATGTAGATGACATGGGATATATTGAGGCATATACTGCATGGTGGGTTGGGTATCATTAGGCTCCATTGTATCTTATTGATGGAGTGGATTTTCTTATGTATGAGGATCTTGAGCTGATCTAGATGATGGGAGGTAAGTTGTGATTACATTTAAATTGTTCCTACATTTGTGATTTAGTTTGATTTAAAAGTATATATTTAATTTAATGTTGTACTTTTTATGTGTGAAGGGGCAGTGGGAGGTATACATGATGGGGCACCTACTGGGGTGGGGAGGGGGGATGATGAGTTCTGGGAGACCATCATTGAGTCAACACTTTGAGGGATCACATGACATGTTCTTGATGATGTGGTGGAGGAGGGTTTGATAGAGAGCAATAGTTATAATTGGTGTCTATGCTCATTTGTTTGATAGGGCTCCTATAGCTATAATTTCATATGTTAGGGTAGTACGAGAGAGATAAGTTGAGAGAGAAGTTGGACAGGCATAGGATGCCTCCAAATGATTATGGTGTGGTGAGTACAAATATTATGGATGATTATATGGATCTTTAGTGGTGATATGTATACTTTCATGAGGAACATGGTCAGCTATTGGAGTGAGATAGTCAATGTAAGAGGCATTTGGGAGCTTGAGGAGGTGTTGGGACATCAAGCACAAGACTAGATTAAGGGACTAGTACTAGAGGAGAGAGTGAGATTGAGACTGAGGGCATGATGCTCATTCATGATTGATTGTATTTGATACAGTGTATATGTATTTGAAAACATGGTTATATATATACTAGTTTGAGTTTGGATTTACTCGTATTCTTGTTATGGATCTTAGAATATATTGGTATTACAATGTTTTGATTTGAAATAGTTGATTGATGTTGATGTTTGATTTGTAATCATGTGTAAGTGACAATTTTGTTGGTTTTTATAATCGGTGAAATTGATTTGATAAAGTGAATTGGTTTGCAAGTAGGATATAAGTAAGGTCTAGATTTTGAGTTTGGGAACTTGTTTAGATAAGTTGAGTTAATTTGAGATTGGTAAAGGGTTTGGATCAGTTGATTTGGTAGGATCTAGACTTTGATATGTAGGTTTTAGGCTATGGATAGTTAGAGGTAATTAGGAATGTTAGTTGTTAGTAGGGGGAATGTAAGATAGCACTATGTGTGTATTACTTCCCTAAGAGTGGCTCAATATTACAAAGGTTAGCTAGACCTTTAGATCTATCATTACCTTGTTAAGTGGAGGTATATGTGTATTGTATCACTAAACAAATGCCCATACTATTAATGATGTGTAATAACATACTAATATTGCTTGTTGTGCACTAACTGTAGTTGTATGTGGAGAATCTAAAAAATGCAACCTTACTTGATGTGCAACTAAAACTATGTGCTATAGACGAGGTTCATCGATTAATAATCATAGTGGATTGCTATGTCAAATAATACCCTATGGCCTCTAATATGATGAATATGACTGAGTAATAGAATCAGATAGAATTGCAACATGTGATGGGTTTGTATAAGGTTACTACATGAGATAGGACCCTAAAAACATGGTTGTAGTGAATATCTCTCATGAGTAGGACTCTATTATGGTGATTGTGACTCTGATAGATATGTATATGGAACTACACTATGTATTCCTTGAATTATGGTGTTATATATAGTTTGTTCTTGCTATACAAGTTTTTAAACCTTCTGAGGTGGTAGAATAGGAGATCTCCTATGAGATTTTGTCCTAAAACCTACATTGTGCTCATAATGAGTGATTGGTGATTCTTGTAAAGTAATGTCCTGGGATGACTCAATCATGGAGGAATGAGGTCTAGGGTTCCATAATAGAGGAGATATTAGTGCCCCCCTATGTGAATGTGATGACACCATTATCAACACACCTAGTAATGAAATGTCAGAGTCCAAAATAGTCATTATCTCCATGTCCATAGATATGATGATAGTTACAAAAAGACTAATGTGGCTATCTATGTAAGAGAAATGGGTTTCATCGATGAGTAAAAGTAATGTGATTAACCTTCTATCTAGTACTGTTGATAATATGGCAGATGGGCTATCTCACTCTGAATCATACTATAGTGGAGATTTATTGTTGTTCTCTATAGTGTATACTATAGGTTGTACTCTAGAAGTTGGCTCTTTGTTCTTGACTAGTTGCTTCTCTAGTTATGGTCTTCTATCTTGTCTAAGATGTGGTGGATGCTGAGTGATAGGAGTCGTATCTAAAGATGCTACTATGAAATCTAGAGTGATCTAATCAATTGAATCTACCTCAATCAATCCAAATTTATTTTCCAAAGATAAAACTGTATAACACAAGTGTGTAAAAGAAGAATCTATTTGATATAGTAGATGATCGAGTAGAGGTTGGAAAATCCCCTTAATAAAGATATGTTGAATCTCTAGATTTACTGGTTTGTATATCAATCTTAACATGTGATCCTTGAATTTTAATATATAATCACTAACTAGCTCTAAAGAATTATGACGTAGGGTGGCAAATTTCTTGTATGTAACATGAGGGCTCATGTTTATGATGTAATATATGAGAAATGCCTTGTCTAAGTTATCATATGTGTGCAATGAACTAACATGGAGTAGATGAAAGAACTAATTCTGTGTTTCCCCCACTAATGCCTACTAGAATAACTTGAGTAAAATCAATGGGCTCACATGAGATGGTAAAGACTTTTGAAAGGCCTGAAGGTGTACAAATGGATCTCCAGTTCCATCAAAGTGAGGTAATGATGATATCTAGAAATGCTTAGGCAATGAAGCTTTTATGAATGTCTTTAGAATAAGGTTATCATGTAGATCATTGGCATCCATCTAAGACTTGTAAGCTTTGTTTTCCAAGGTAAGGAGATGTACTTGGTGTTGTAATTTACCAACTGCATGCATCAAAGAGATGATCTCTTGGGATGGTACATTAGTATTTTGAAGTGGTTCATTTAATCATTGAATTTGATTGTTAATTTTAACCATATGAATGCTACATTTTGCAATTAGATCATAAAGAGGGGGTGCACTCACTTGAACCTTGGGAGTAATGGTAACTTGGACCTTACTGGAGGGATGTGGGATACCATTCTCTTTAGGTGAAGAGTGAGAACTAGGTTCTATTTTAGTGAGGGGTGGCTTGGGAGATTCATTAGTATCCTTGTGTTTTAGTGAATCATATTCTAATTTAGTAGAGGATGTGATATTATTATTATTATTATTATTATTATCATTATCATTATCATGTGCATTATTTAAAATAGAATCATGAATAAAAGTAGGAGCAACATTTTGACATGCATTAAATTTGAGAGAAAGAGTGAGAGAAGAGGTAGAAGCATGAGATGCATTTTCTTCTTTGCTATATGCATACTAGTCATCATTATTCCATGTATTATCACAATCTAAATTTTATTCATTTTAAATAGTAGAATTTGAAGTATCATTTTTGTATGTACTTTCATTCTCATATTCATTTGCATGTTCACTATCATACTCATTATCACTTCCATAATTGTTAGGGAGAGGTGTAAGAGAAGAATTTAAGTCCTTTCTAATATGCAATAAGTTATCATTGGAATTTAGAATATCATGTGTATCTATGTTATCCATGGATTGAGTGTATGCATTTTCTTCATTTGCAGTATGAGAAGTAAGAGTGAGATAGCTTTCATTTGAACATTCATGAGATGCAACATTTGAACTATGCTTTGGTAATTTGATTCTATTGCATTTATATTGTTGTATTTTGAACATAATAATAACAAAAGAGAGAGAGAGAGATTAGGTTCACATGGAATCAAATTATCACCTATTAGAGGTTCATTTGGAAGCACATGACTAATTTGTTCATTTTTTGCATTGTGCATAGGAGAATGAGGTGAGAAGTATTTTTCCCATTTATCAAAAGTATTTTCTTTAAAAGAAGGGATGAAAGAGATAGGTTTGAGAGGATAAGATGCATCTACTTTTTCTTCACTATCACTTTCATATGGATGATAATATTCCTCATTGCAATAATAGTAATTAACTTCATTGTAAATAAAATCATTTTCCACATTTTTAGCTAATGTGTAATTTTATAAATTTGTCCTCTCATTATCATAATTATGTGAAAAATTAAGAAATTTATCTATGGGATGAGAGGGAGGAATTGCCTTTGTGGCCATTATATTTTTTTTGCCAAAAAGAATATGAAGAAATACTATTAAGCAAATAAATTCAATAATAACTACTAACATGGAAATTTTGAAAATACTTGTGACTATCTAAACAATTTGCAAAAATTTTGAAATTAATTTCTAAAAATTGCAAGGATGAATGGTTTGAATGTGGAGGACCTAGTTTAGGAATCTAGGGTTTTGAGCTAGGGTTTTAGAATTTTTGAAAATTATGGCTATAATTTAAATTATAAAATTAATTTGAACAAGATAATTGCACAAAAATTGATACAAAAAATTAGAACTTTGAAATTGATTTTTTTGCACAAAATAACTACTAATTTAGAAATTTTGAAAATATTTTTAGCACACTAAATAATTTTCAAAAAAATTGAAGTTAATTTCTAAAATTTGTAAGGGAGGGAAACTTGGGTTTTAAGGACCTAGTTTGGAAATCTTGGGTTTTGAACTAGGGTTTTGGAATTTTTGAAAATTATGGCTATAATTTAAATTATAAAAATATGTTTGAATGGAATAATTGCACAAAAATTAATACAAAAAATAGAAATTTGTAAAGTAATTTTTGCACAAAATATGAAGGAAAACCCTAAGGGACCTAGGGTTTTAAATTTGTTCAAAGTAAGTCAAGTTCACCAAATGTATTATTATTTTTGGGAATCTAGTGTTTAGATCCTAAATAATAAGGGTTTGGAATGATAGGAAAAATCTACTTTGACAGGGACAAATATAGAGTTTAACTGATAATTACACAAGAAAAATAAAAATTAACTTATCTAGATTCATACTAAAATGGAGGATTCTGAGGCTAAAGATGGAAAAGTAAGACTGAGACACTATTAGGAATATAATTATGGCTTTTTTTTTTTTGATTGGACAAGAGCATCAAAAACAAGGCACCTTGGTGTCTAGTGTTATAGTCCTTCATGATGATGTTATCCTGAGGATCTAAGCTTTTTGAGTTTTGTTCCCCTAGTCAATATGAGCCTATGTAACAAATTTTGACGACTATAAGTCACTTAAATTCACTTTAGATACATTTTAATTTTCAATATATGTATCCATCTACACACATACAAATAAAAAATACATCAAAAAGGAAAAGGGGAAAAACTGGGTTAGGGGAAGAATGATTGCACAATCAAGAACCCCTATTGTTTTGATTAATGCCTACATTAACCCTCAATCTAGGGTCTAAAATTCAATTTAGTTCTCCCTTAGGGAACGTACATAATCAATGTGTACAATAGATGCAAGAATGAATTTTGTGTAGGTCCTCCTTGATCAAGCATGTAAGTTTATGTGTGATGCAAAATATTGAGCTATATTATTGACTAATTTTTAATTACCTATTGTGTCAAAGTAGTAAGTGATATATATAAAATGCCTTATGTAGTCCTTTATATAGGTGAATCTTTATTTAAATTTTGGGAGATTTATTCACATTTGGATAACATGGGAAAACTTAGGAACAAATCAAAGAAAAGGGGTAAGACTCATCTTGTGATAAAAACTAATTGTCAGAATCAAATTTGCACTTGGACAACAGTGCTAGAAATTGGACACCCTAGGTTTCAATATTGTAGTCCTATTTAGGTGATATTTTCTAATGGGTTCAGGACCTGGGGGATGGAATAAGCATGGAAAGAGTAACTTTGGTTAGTAAGGGTTAAGTTTGGAAGGTTATGAATGATTGGGAAAAATAAAAAAGGTGTATAGGGTATGAAACAAGACCAAGGAAAATCAAACAAAAATACATGGCTAGATGCGTAAGACTCATATTATCCAATTAGATTCTCTTATGAAAGGATTATGAAAAAACATGATATATGTGGTTTTTTGACCAATTTAGGGTGTTTACAACACCCTTGTTTGGAAATTCCTAGCAACTTGGATTCCCACTACTCTATGTAGAAGAGTAGTCATGTGATTGACCTCATTTATGAATTCAAATCTATAAATATTCTTAAGTAGGCTTGTTTTTATATGTTTAGGCTTTATCAACCATTCCTTATTGATTCACTTTTAACAAGAGCTTATATTATAGTCTTGGAAATCTTGAGCAGATACTAGAGTCAACTTAACAAATGTTTCCTTATCAGAAAAATTTAATAGGTGATCAATATGTTTTAGACTTAGGCATAAGACAAACTCTCCATTAGGCTTATTAACTTCCCTTTTTTCAGCATCATAGTTTTGGGCCTTTTTCAACACTAGTTATGGACCTGTATTAAAGTTGGAAATGTTGTTGCCTATGATAATCCATTGTTATGAATACCTTATGCATAATATAATTTATGTACAACATTTATTATATTCCAAAAAACTTTCATATCAATGTGACTTCAATCACTGTTAGTTATATCTTCAACATTAGAGTCTGGATGTGAAGGTGGAACCACTCAAAATTGATATCTCATACATGTTTCCTCTTCTAATTGTAATTTATTCTTGGTAGGGGTATTTTTTGGAGTAATTTTATTAGGATTTTATTTAATCAGGGGGCCAAATGTTAATATATGATGAGTTCACCTATTTTTGAAATCAAAACAAACACCTAAATTCCCTTGTAGGTCAAAGGGGATTTGAACATTCTTTACCAAAAATCAAAAATCAAGATGTGTAAATAAATATATCAAAGTTTAACAAAGTGTTTCATAGAATATCAAGCTTTCATAGAATATGAGGGAGATAGTTACAACTTGTTAGCATGTTTTGTAAGGTATCATGCTCTGATATTATGATTTGTAGGGTATAGAGTTCCAATAATGTGATAACCAAGCAATCAGAATCTACAATGTGCAAATACAAGTGTTAGGGCTTGACAAATGCTCTAACAAGACTTGGATTTTGATGGATAAATTTATAGAGAGATAGAATCTATGATACATGTAGGCAAGTCTTAAGAACTCAATAATGTTTGAGAAGGATGAAAACTCTGACAAGTTTCCCTATTCAATGAGATTTAGAACTTGAAAACCCTATCTCTTTCTTTTTTTTTAGTTTTAAAAATGATCTGGATTGAAAACAACTAAGATGATCAAAACACATAATGTCGAAGATCATGAAAACTCCAAGCCTAAAAAAGGAATAAAGAAGGTTAAAGGATGCTGGGAGATTGAGAGTGAATGAGTAAGATGAGCTAAATGAGAAAGGTTCAAAGAATTATATTGTAGGGCATGGAGATTTCATGTGTGAGAGGAGTAATAGTAGAGGGTTTGGTCATGTGTGAGAAGATATTAGAGTTTAAGAGGTGTATGACTAAGTATCAAGTTTTTAGGAGTGTTTTTACAATAATTGATACCCGATAGGTGATTTTAAGATGATCGAGATCCGATAAAATGTTACGTAATTTATCAATCTCTGATAGGTGTTCAAACACCTATCATACTCTAATGTGTGTTGAAACAAGTCTTGGGGTTTGATAGCTTGATGGGGTAGATTTTAGAATCTGAACCATGTTCAAACATCTACTAGGATCTAAAAACTTGCTAAATAACTATCATAAGTCAGATGCCTATTTAACAGGGTTTAAAAATATGAAAAAGACTTGGGTAAATTTTTGAGTTTTCTCAATTTAAATTCAATGTTTGGATAATATTTGACCCATTTTAATCAAATTTAACTATTTGTGATCAAAAGATTTGACATTTTTAGTTCTTTAACTTCAATTCAAAAACTAGGATAAAACACCTCAAGATCTATTATTGTGCCACTTATAATCCTACATAGGCATTTCTTGAGAAATCCTTTATTATCTACCTAAATTCATAAATAATGGAGAATACAAACCTCAATATCACAATCCCAGGGTTAGTTTCTTTGCTTTGATACTAATTTATGTATTCATGGTTATAGGTCCCAATTAAGAGATGTCTTTTACCACGTAACCCAAAATTACACAACAAAAATTAAAAACTAATATAAATTTTTTGTAAACTTTCATCATAAAATAATTTAATATATGTGTTCAAAATGATGCCATCATGCTTCTTGTGGAACTGTGAGTTATTGTGACAAATGTAGTGTATTTTTCATTTTCTAGGAAAACCATTATATCTCTATAAGATCTAAGTTATGATAGATGGATTTATAATAATTTCCATGTAAAATATAAAGTTAAAAAAAGGTATGTAGTATTATGGTAATGTATAACTCTAGATTCAGTTTTTAGGTATGACAATGGTCTGAAGAGCCAAGGCTTAATATAGATCCACATAAGTTCTTCCAAATTACTGTAAACATTCTAACATATAATATATTTAACCTCACTTATTTATCCCTATATTATTCATACTTATTTTTTAGTTGATTAAAGATTAATCATGGACTAAATGCTCCTACATAATTATTCCTCCATATTAGGGGATACACCCTTTAAAATGAATCATCATTAAAAATTAATGCCTATTTTCATATGTCTAAAGAAGTTATAGGTGTATTAGTTTTCATTATCAGTTTGAAATGAGGAGGAAGTTGTATTTTAGGAGAGGATGGATTGTGTGGAGTAGTGAAAACATGTTGAGTAATGCAAATAGTTTCCAAGATAACATTAGATTGTCTAGTCCTTAGCTAAAAGCAATATATTTTTACATGATATTGTCAATCAAAAGAGAAGTATCACATGTTTGAGATAAAACATATATAAAAACTAGAGGATAAGTTGTTTTGGGTATTTTACATCACCACTACTACTAGAGGTAATTTTTGGGTGAGAGGTGGGACCAAGATTACTACTACTAGCCAACCTAGATGTTTTTGTAATGGTTTGCTTATGAGGAACTGATGACTTGGATTTAATCAAACCACTTTCTCTTCTGAAATATAATTTTTTTTAATTAGATAATTTTATTGAATTAATGATTATTATTTGAGTTCAAAATTTTAATTAAATGATTTACATAGAAGTCCAATTCAGTTAGGGAAATGTTGTTGAGCATTAAACATTCACTTCAACAATCTACTGTCATCATCGGCTATCCCTTTATGGATCCATGTGCTGGTGAGTGTTGTGATATAATATAGGATTAATTTTCCCCAATACCTTATTATTAATTTATAAAAATATACACAATCAAGCCAATATTCCTCCAAATGAGGCATATGTGTGAAATTGGAACTTATCCCAAGGTGAGCTTTAATGTACCCCTTATTGTCAAATGAGACTTTTTGGTATGAAGATGAAAGGGGAAATGGAAAATGGTTATTTCAATATTTTTATTTTAAATGGGAATTCAAAATTTATATTGATTGAATGTGATTTCAAAAACCACTCCCACCACATCCCTCATTCTACATCTTTTGTTAACGTCAGACAGGTTCTTACATAACTATATTAACAAGATCTTGCCACTCAGAATCATTGGGAGTTTGAATGGGAATTATTCACACCCACCCAACCTGATGTAGGTTAAGTAATGAACTTAATCAAGTATCTTCCATAATTTATGACATGGTTGACACCTTCCTGATATAAACTTGTTACCTAGTCTTCTTCAAGTGCCTAGACTACACTCATTGAGAAAGCATAATTGATGCATTGGAAATGTTTGTTACTTACATTAAGGATTGAATGTGGGTATTACTCATGTAATTTGGTTACAAGACCAATTTACATATGGGTTGAGGTCAAAAACACTCAGATAAGTACCAAGAAGTACACTAGGTATGATGTCATATAAAATGTAATTATGACATTTATTCATATGAGTTGCCTATGTAAAACTGAAAACATTAATGATGATGCTAACCCAATCAACAAATTTTATGGGGGCATAGATGATTCTCATGGCCAATAAAAACTAAGGGATAAAATATATCGAAACCTTATTTACCACTACTCTATTCTAGAGGGTAACTAAGTCTAACAATTACTTCTTGACATTTAACTTGAAAAATTCTTAGGTAGCTTTGATAAGCTTCTCATTTTATGTCTCAACCACCTGACATTCATAGTTAAGAAGTATTAGTTAGGAATATTGTCCTAATGTTATTTTCCAACCTTCTAACTCAATTTTGAATATGTATCTTGAAGTAGATTCTAGAAAGTGATATCAATGGATTTTTTGTTTGTCTTGGTCATAACCACATCAGTTATGGATCAAAATTATGTTGTATTTGGATCACAATGTTACACATAGGTGAACACTAAGTTTGTGAATTTGATGAAGATAGGAAAAACAACATCTTCCATTATGCATTTTTGTGACATCAAGGTAGCCATGGTGGTAGCTGAATACACACTAGTCTTCATATTAAATTCCTCTAGATCATCATGCTAATTATAGGAGTCACAAATTTTAGGTACATCAATCTCAAGAGCAGACATGGATTTTAAACCCTTGTATTTTAAATTCATATTTTCTCCCTTTTTTAGCATGGAAGGTGGCCTTGACATGAATTTTAAGATTTTTTTAGGGTTCTAGAGGTAAAATTGCTTATGCGAATGTGAAGAGCATGCATTATTGGTCATGAGAAAATGTTTTCACCTCTTGAAAACCTTTAAGGAGATTTTAAAATTTAGGTGAAGTTTTAGTGTACCTAGGGTTCATTCTTCTGTTTGTTTGAAAAAAATCCAAAAATATCTCAAAATCTAAGCAAAGAGATATGGATGAGAAATTTATAGTGAGATAAAAATACTTATTGTGTTTTGAATCATTCATGATTTTCCAATCTCAAATATTAGAGGGGTGGATATATTGTGTTGTGCAAATACATAGGATGAGAGGGTTGGGTGAGTGTAAAATTTTGGTCTCTACTAAGAAAATGTTTCTCCTATGTATAGTGAAAATATATGTGACTCAACACATAATGCCCATTGCCTTAATTGCACATGCATGCAATTTTTGTAATTAACCATATTGATAAACCAAACTTCTTAGGCATGTTGGATGTGAAACCCATCTAAACTTTGAATTTGATGAGATTTCACATTCAATATGTTGAGGATGTCAGGTAAGCTTGACCTCTTAGGCATGTTAGGAATGAAAACATGCTATAGTGAATTATATTCATGTTTTTTTGTTTGTCATGACCAAGAAATAAAGATTGAAATATTCTTTTGGGAGCACATGGTGCGAAAAATACATTTATATATAATGTAAAAATGATTAAGTATGTAAATAAAATTTTAAGTCAAAATTGGACTTCAGGATGAAGGCTTTGTGTTGATATTAAAATTGGAAAATTTTAACTAAGTAAAATTTTGGGTACAATTATTGGCTTTGGCTAAGACACAAAATTGAAAAATTATACATGCTGAAATATAAATTCTATAAGTTTCAAGATTAATTCTTTATCCATTGGGTTATAGTGTCAATTTAATAACACATGAAAGATCTATCATCTTTTGATTATTCTACTTTTTTAGTTTTTAAAATAAAGTATATGTAAAAAGTATATGCATATAAAATATCCAAATAAAAAAGATCAATTTTGCATTCACATGTGATTAGATTTATACCACATTATTAAGAATGTTCTTTATAATGGATAACATAATTTTGTATGAAATTTTGTCCTTCTGAAGAAAAATATCCAGTTTTTTGGAATATGTATTTCCTATTACTTTTCTTGTTAGATTTCTATGTTTTTGCTTATTATTAATTTTTTATTTTTATTTATAAATTATATACATACTTGTGTTGTGATGGGTAATATGTTAAATTTAATTTATTTAAAATAATTAATATAAAATAATTTAGATTACTAATATTTGTATAATCAATGTTTAATAGAGATTTTTCAAAACCTCTCATCATCTTTAAAAAAACATAGCCCCCTATTGTATGTGTATTTAGTCACTTTCCTACAAATAATTTTTAAATTTGTTTTAATAACTATTTAAAATATTACATATGAATAGAAAAGTTTATAGTTTTATTGGTACATATACTCTAAATATCTTCAATAAATATCTTTAATTGGTATGGTTTTTTTTTAGACATCAAAATTTTTTCTTGATATTCGAAAAGGGGACAATTATCTATGTACATGTACAACATGCCCCAACATTAAAAAATGTGATGTGTTTTAGAAACTGTTTTATTATTATCATATATTTTTTAATTGGGTATGATAGAAACTTTTTATCCAACTTTATCACTTATTATTTAATGCATTTTTGGATATGTGTACGTTAATAGATGTAATAATATATGTGATATATTATCATCTTCACTAACTAAAATACAACTTCTAAAATTTAATTAAATATTTTTTTTTACAAAGGTTTTATATAAATTTAAAGATATAATAATATAAAAAAAAATTAAGGCATTATTTTTTTATAACTGAGAGATTATTTTATATGTAAATTTTTTTAATGGTTCAGTTTGAAAATTGTGAATCAAATGAATTTTTATTTTATTTTTTTATAACTTGAAGTTTGAATAAAATTTAAAGATCGTTGGTGAAATATTCAATTCTAAGACATTCTATATTTTTGTAACACTGAGGGGACAAAATTTCATCCTCTATTATAAGTGAAAGTTTCCTTTATTGAAAGCAACAATAAAATGTAATTAAAGTATATAAAATATGCATAGGAAAATCGTGGATGGTTTTTATTTCTTTCAAACTTTAAAATAAAAATAAAAGGAAGGAGAAAATTAAGGGTCATGAATGAATAAGCAAACTCAAATCTTATCCCGTACAAGCCATAAAATAACTCATATATGATTTGATGGCTCAAAAATAAAAACTTACATTATTTAAAAGGTAAGAAAAACATATATCAATCATAAGAATAACGTAGATCACCAAATATTTTACAAGACAAAGTTATTAAAAATATCTTTATATTTCTTATTATAAATGAACAAAATTTTTTTTTCCCTCTTGTGTCAAGAATTTTTTTAATAGAATCAAACATCCCCTTTACAATAGCTATTTCTTCTATTTATAATTTTAGAAAGGAATGAACTAACCCTTATATTCTCGTTATCATCAAAAGTTCCACCATTGAGGAGGTTTTTCAAGCCTCCTCACTTAAGTGATAACAAGGAGACACCTCTAGGCAATGGGTGGCCTAATCAGTGAGGTGAATCTATAGATAAGGCTAGCTCCCTTGATGCTAACACCCTTAAAATTACTACTAGATCTACTACATGATTGAAATAAAAAAGGGATAGAAAGGACTGAAATTAAACTAAACTAGGGAGGTGATACGCTAAATTAACATAGTCCACTTGACCATATTGCACTAAAAACATGAATTAGGCATGAATCTAATCACACTACTCAATAAGGACATTCAAGCATGAGTGTTTTAGCATGTGGGTCATAGATAATGTATTGAATAGAAGGGATAATCAAGAGGTCTAATAAAGACACTAATGAGTGAAATCCACTTCTAAACTATGCAAAGCTATCCAATGTCATGTCCCCTCTCTAGTAAGACATGACACTTTATGTGGATTTGCCTATTCCAGACTCTCGTAGGTAGATGGTGGTGATGAGAGAGAGTCATTTTTGCATTTATTTGGCGATTGGATGGCTCATTATGCTCTTGGAGACATTATATTTGTTTATTACTTTTTATATGGGGCCAAAATGTTATATTTTTAAATTAAGGTGCACTTTTATTTTATAAAGTTACTTTTTATTTAAAAAGTACAATGAGGTTTTACAAGATGTAATATGGATACTTCTAGAAGTTTCCAAAAAGTGCATAAATAGACCCCATGGGTCTCTCATTTGGCATCGGAGTTTATTTTCTCATTGAGTTTTTCCTTGAGCATTTGTGGGGCTTGATATTCTACAAATATTTAGCATAATCCTTGAGAATGATACCTCTCAAGAGATTGCATAACTGAGGAAGTGAAATAACTTCTGAAGGGTTACACATTGGAAATGGTATTCAACCATTTCATGTTGAGTTTTATTTGAAGATCATTTTGGAAGTTTAGAGGCACTACATTTTGAGGACAAAATATGATGCTTTTGGGAACAATTGATTAGTCTTTGGCATTGTTGGATTAGATACTTCCAGCCATCAATCCAGTGCATACATTTTGGAAGGTCAGTGTATGTTTACCACAAGTATCCAAACCCAGTCGAGAGTATTATAGTTATATCTGCAGGGCCGTGTGGTTTGAAGGAGTAGCGTCAGGTGTGGGAAGAGCTGTGTTTAACCCCTAAAGATAGTGATAGAATTTGAGAGGATATTGTGGGCCTAGAAGAGGTCATGATAGGGACAGAGGGAGATGAGTGGGACTGTTACGCCCCTACAACAGTTCGTGAAAGGTGTAGAAGGGGTCGTGGGTGCTGGAGAAAGTGGTGTGACTATGAGATGCATCCATCATGCCATTCTGGGGGTGTCATGTGAGTTTGAAAAGGTGCAAACTTGTCTACACATCTTCCACCATTCTTGTTGCTGAATGTTGGTGATAGCTGGGCACTTATTTGGAGAGCTAGGCATGTATACTTGCTGCTGCAGTCACTAATCTTCTGCTACAACCATCATAAACTTCTGCTATCAATTTAGAATCATCTTGGGAGGCTAACAACATGTATTTTTAGCATTTCCATGAGAACATATATATCTTATATAAACTTAGAAACTATTGTCATATATTTTAGAATACTATTTATGTGTAAATCTCTCCTCATGAAGAGTGATCTGCTGTGAGTGATGTTGGCAAGATAGTAATCAGTTTGATAGCTGCAATATATAAGAGTTTGGGGTTGTATGACAATTGTTTGTCATAATGTCTCCTAGCTGTAACTGTTAATTACTTTCATCTTCAGTTATAATGGAGTTTAGATTTGGCAAGACAAATGTTTGTTAAAATTTCTATTGATTGTAGATGCACATTAGCTCAATTACAATTCATTTTCAGACCTCATATAGTTTTGGAAAGTAATAAATTACCATGCCTTGCATCCTAATTTCATTTTTAATCATCTGGGATATTTAGTTAAGTCTTTTCATGCATTTTCTCATCACTCAAAAAGGGAGAAACAAAATAGAAAAAACAATTTCCAGTCAAGAGCAGTTTGTAAAGACAAGTGTTTGACAAAATTCCATAGTGCAATATCAATATTTTAGTGATCCTACTAGTGAGGGTCATTACACTAGTATCAGAACCATCATCTTGCCATCTTATGATTAGTTAAATAGTAGATGAGTGAGTGAGAAATTAGATATTATAACAGGGAATAGCGGAGACAACAAAATCAGAATCCTTAGATTGAAGGGGATACATTGTCAGAAGCATTGAGAGACACCGGCAAATCAGTTCAAAATATGGCAAAGGAAGATAGAGATGTAAGTACTAAAAGGAAATTTGACAATATGGTTGATATGATGTCACGCTTATTAAGAAAATTGGATCAGCATGCCATTCCAAATCAAAATCATCAACATAGCTGAACATAGTGCAGTTAATGAGGAAAGGTCAATATAACACACTGGAAGCACTAGAGGATCAGCCTCTAGGCCTCTTTTCCATACATTTACACCAAGAGAAGGACAACCACATGCTGCTCTAGCTACTCCATTTGGAGATGAAGCTAAATAGGCCTACTTGGAGTATACCACTCTCCCTCCTGATATGAGAGAAATATGGACATTTGATCAATTCATGAATCAAAGAAATAAGAGAGGAGGAAGAAATGATCGTTATGCTCCAAGGATTAACTATCAACAAACACTTGGTAAGATTTCCATGCCTTACTATGATGGAAGTAACAAATGCATAGCTAGGTCTTGGATTCAAAAGCTTGATAATTATCTTTCTTTGAGACCAATGCTTGAAGAGGATGCCATAAGATTTGCCACACTACATCTTGAAGGAGCTACTCACGAGTGGTGGTATCATGGGTTAGTCACTCTTGGACACAACCTTGTCACTACATATGAGGAGTTTACCAATAGGTTAATTGAAAGGTTTGATGTCAAAGATATTGAGGTGAGTTTCCGTGAATTGGCACAACTAAAATAGCATGGTTCCCTTGATGCTTATATTAATGACTTCCAAAAGCTAGCAGCAATGGTACTTGATATTTTAGAGTGGAGGCTAGTCATGTTATTTACATAAGGGTTGACTGAACCACTCAAGGGGTGGGTTAAGGCCTTTAATCCTCTCACATTTAAAGAAGCCATGAAGAAAAGCCACAGTATGGAACTTGCAGTGCCAGCAAACAGGTCTGATTCAAAGGGCTCTTCATCATACAAAGATAATAAAGAGGGATTCAACAAAGATAAAGAGAAGGATGATGACACGAAAGGCAAGTCAGCTACACCCTTGGATAAGGAGACACTTAGTGACCTACGTAAGAAGAAGTTATGCTTCTATTGCAAGGGTCTATATGAGTTTGGACATGACTATCTTATGAGGCCTAAGGGAAAGGCCAACAGGGTGATGTGGGCTTATTATGAGGGCTCAGATTTAGATACCTCAGAGTACCATGATCTTGATGATGCAAAGAAATAACAAGAGGTAGATAAGGCTGAACAAAAGGAGGAACCAGAGTTACATTTATAGGAGGCACATCTATCTAGTATTCAGAGAGAGGGCACTTTTAGAATTAGAGGTGTCTTAGCAAAACAAAAGGTTATTACACTCATGGATACTAGTGCCATGCACAACTTTATTGATGCACGCTTCGTTGAGAGGCGTGGGCTCACCACTGAGGAATTTGAGGGACTGAAAGTTAAGGTGTCTGATGGATATACTCTTTGATGTGATAGGATGTGGCTACATTCATTGGAGGAGATTACCCTGAGACTTAAAGATATGGAGATGCGGTTTGAGGTAGATGGTAGAACACATGTGTTGAAGGCTATTTGTAATAGTGATGTTAGGACTATTACACTTAAGAGGCTGGAGAGGCTAGCCAGGCATAATGATATAGAATGGGTAGCTATTTGTAACTTGATTGCTACACATGAGGAGCAGCACTCGAGAATTAAATATGAGAAGGCATACATCAAGATTCCACCAGGTAGACCGCCAGATAGAGTGCATAATGTATTCCATGTATCACGCATCAAGAAGGCATTGGGTTAGAGTGTGGTACCTTCTGCAATGTTACCTCCCTTGGATGATGAGGGGAAGTTGATCATGGTTCCAGAATCCATCTTGGATAACAGAGAGAAGTACCTTTGTAGGTGGGTGATCAGAGAGTACCTGATTAAGTGGAAGGATCTACCTGTTGAGGGTGCTACTTGGGAGGGTGAGGCCGTTCTGTAGCATCCGACATTGAGATTGCTTGAGGCCAAGCAATTTCAAGAGGGGTGGACTGTCATGTCCCTCTCTAGTATGACATGACACTTTACATGGATTTGCCTATTCCAGACTCTCGTAGGCAGATGGTGGTGATGAGAGAGTCATTTTTGCATTTATTTGGTGATTGGATGGCTCATTATGCTCTTGGAGACATTATATTTGTTTATTACTTTTTATATGGGGCCAAAATGTTATATTTTTAAATTAAGGTGCACTTTTATTTTATAAAGTTACTTTTTATTTAAAAAGTACAATGAGGTTTTACAAGATGTAATATGGATACTTCTAGAAGTTTCCAAAAAGTGCATAAATAGACCCCATGGGTCTCTCATTTGGCATCGGAATTTATTTTCTCATTGAGTTTTTCCTTGAGCATTTGTGGGGCTTGATAGTCTACAAATATTTAGCATAATCCTTGAGAATGATACCTCTCAAGAGATTGCATAACTGAGGAAGTGAAATAACTTTTGAAGGGTTGCACATTGGAAATGGTATTCAACCATTTCATGTTGAGTTTTATTTGAAGATCATTTTGGAAGTTTAGAGGTTTTGCATTTTGAGGACAAAATATGTTGCTTTTGGGAACAATCGATTAGTCTTTGGCATTGTTGGATTAGCTACTTCCAGCCATCAATCCAGTGCATAAATTCTAGAAGGTCAGCGTATGTTTACCATAGGTATCCAAACCCAGTCTAGAGTATTATAGTTATATCTGCAAGGTTGTGTGGTTTGAGGGAGTAGCATTAGGTGTGGGAAGAGCTGCGTTTAACCCCTAAATACAATGATAAAATTTGAGAGGATATCATGTGCTTGGAAGAGGTCATGATAGGGACAGAGCGAGACGAGTGGGACTGTTACGCCCCTACAACAGTTCGTGTAAGGTGTAAAAGGGGTCGTGGGTGCTGGAGAAAGTGGCGTGACTATGAGATGCATCCATCATGCCATTCTAGGGGTGTTGTGTGAGTTTGAAAAGGTGCAAACTTGTCTACATAGCTTCCACCATTCTTGTTGATGACTGTTGGTGATAACTGGGCGCTCATTTAGAGAGCTGGGTGTGTATACTTGCTACTGCAGTCACTAATCTTCTGCTACAACCATCATAAACTTCTGCTGTCAATTTAGAATCTTGGGAGGCTAACAATGGGTATTTTTAGCATTTCCATGAGAACATATATATATATATATATATATATATATATCTGATATATACTCAAAAACTACTGTCATATATTTTAGACTACTATTTATGTGTAAATCGCTCCTTATGAAGAGTGATTTGTTGTGAGTGATGTTGGCAAGATAGTAATCAGTTTGATAGCTACAATATATAAGAGTTTGGGGTTACATGACAATTTTTTGTCATAATGTCTCCTAGCTATAACCATTAATTACTTTCATCTTCAGCTATAATGGAGTTTAGATTTGGCAAGACAAATGTTTGTTAAAATTTCTATTGACTGTAGATTCACATTAGTTCAATTACAATTCATTTTCAGACCTCATATAATTTTGAAAAGTAATAAATTACCATGCCTTGCATCCTAATTTCATTTACAGTCATCTGGGATATTTAGTTAAGTCTTTTCATGCATTTTATCATCACTCAAAAAGGGAGAAACAAAATAGAAAAAACAATTTCTAGTCAAGATCAGTTTGCAAAGACAAGTGTTTGACAAAACTCCATAGTGCAATATCAGTATTTTAGTGATCCTATTAATGAGGGTCATTACATCCAAGCTCACCATGTGACCTACAAAAATACAATCCATTTTCAAAGAGGTAGGAGAGGATAAATGAGAGAGAGTGAAGGCACCACTACTGGAATTCATAAAAAATCACACAAATACACTAATTTAAATCATTCAAAAAATTAAAAACAAGCTTTATTAAACATGCAAAGGCATTGTACAAGTGTTTAGTTGAGCATGGATTTACCATACTCAGCCAAAAGATCTATAACAAGCCATTCAAAGCCACATATATACGAAAAAATGAGAGAGAGAGAGAGAGAGAGAGAGAGAGAGAGAGAGAGAGAGAGAGAGAGAGAGAGAGAGAGAGAGAGAGAGGGACATTGGAAGAACTTAAATGATAAGTGTCACTTCATCCAAGTCAGTTGCAATCCAAGAAGAGAGTGTAAGAGCAGTTTTATCCATCTTCTTATCATGTGTTGCTTGTTTTATGATTATTTTTCTTCAAATTAGAGTAGGTAAACATCATTTACTCCATGACTCATCCCATTACTCATGAAACTACCAATTCTTATCTTGAACAGAGTTACAAGCCCATATTTGACACTTAATGTTCTTGATTAGGCTTCTTGGAGTCCTCTCACATCATATTTGGCTCTTTTATGCTCCTTCCATCTTTGGAGAGAATAAGAACTAAATTTCAAACTTGATCATGTTACCAAGAACCTATAAACTCATTTTAAGAGCCTGGTTGTCTCATAATAGGCCATGAATATAAGCCCATTCTATCACTCTCAACATAGTCCTTGCTTAATAGCTTTTATAACAATTACAACCTATTACATACCTTGTGAAAGTTCATTATTATTGATTAAAGTTTGTAGACCAATTCCAAAAATTGATACACAGATGCACTTGTGTCTGGTATCTTGGAGTTCTTAATGGCATATGGATCTATCAATATGTCTCTTAAGACATTCTAATGAAACTAACTCATAGGGGAATTTAGGTGTCTTGAAACCTCTTTGTTGACACAAAAAACCCACACTAATGGTTCTAGATGTCGTAACACACCTTTTTGACCCCCTTGCCCCTTTGGGATAGAGCATTTCTTAAGCCTCCTAAAAACCCATTTACTCCCTACCCACATTTAGCTAAATTAATTAGTCAATCTAATAAAATTATATTTACACCTCACCCTAACCAAGCCTTAAGACCATTTCCTACCCTAGCATTTAAGTCCTAATCTCCTAGACTATTTTTAACCACATGACCACACTCCTTGAAACAAAATCAGACCATTTTTAAAGGTCTTAACTACCAAAAATAAGTGAAAAACACTATTTTTGGCAAGTTGGACCTATTCTACCTTAAATAATGTCAGTCATTCCTTGATCGATGTTAGTTGATCAAGACCAACATCAATTATTTAAGACTGCCTATGACCTTTTCTCAGGAGGTTAAATCATTTAGAGTAAGAACTAAAATCTTGTGTGAACCAGAGCCAAACCAAAGCTATCTAGTGAATCAGAGAACCATTCCAGAGACCAAGGAGTGATTTATCACCTCAAGATCAAGGATTCAAGCACCGTTACTCTACTCATTTTATTCCAAGATTCAAACCAGCTCTCATTCAACTTGAAGTCATATCTAGGATAGAAAATCCACAATATCTAAGTATTATGTGCTTTTTGTAAGTTTAGTATATTATTTTAGTTATTTATTACTTTCACCCCTCTAATCTCTCCCCACACTCTCTTTTGTGTTGGATTTATACAAATCCAACACCCATTTTTCACCAAATTCCCACTAACCATTCCCATTTGTTTTAGTATTAAACCTTCATGTTTGATGTCCCTAAGTCTTCATTTTGACTTTACAACCATCAACCAACCTTCAAACAACCTAAAACTCCTTACAACTAGCCCAAAACTCACTTTTTCCCAAAATCTAAAATTGTGAAAATTCACAATGACCAACATCAATCATCCTTGATCAACATCATTTAACCACTGGCCAACATTGGTTAACCAGTGATTGGCATTGATCTCTATGCAATTTTATTTTTCCAAAACAACAAGTTAAAAACACCTATCAATCTCAACCAAAAATCCTATTTTTCAACCCCTGTTATAATACAAAGCTAAAAACAACAATCTGAACCATACTTTAACACTTTAGCATTTCTTTCACATAAGTTAATGTCATTTTTTTAAATCAATCAATTTTTTGAAAAGTATTTTATTACATTGTGATAAAATACTTTTCATTTCTTTATGTAAGCACTTCTTGTCAGCATTCCTTGAAACTAAATTTATTAAAATGAGTGGATTGATAGCCCTCCAAGGGCTTCTTGTACTTCTTGTATATAGCACTTGCTGGGAAATCCACCCTCAAACCCTACTAATCAATCCCATTTTTATTCTTATTCTTATTATAGATCATTCCTCCCTAGCCAAAGAGGAGTACTTCACATCGTCTAGATCATGGAGCGTGTAACCCATTCTAGGTTCATCTACACCTTCCCCCTTTCTTAAATTTTTTCTTATTTTTATAATTAAAGATAAAATGTTAATGAAAATCTAGTTAAACATTTTGGCATGCCTAGTGGGACCCTATAGTTTTACTGGGTTTGTAATTATTTTTAGGATATTCTAGTTGCATTAGTGAAAGAATCATTCATTGAACTTCTTTGTCTCTAAAACTAAAATGTTATTTTCCTTCATTTTTAAATTGAAAATTGTAACTTTAAATTTCTTCATTTCAATAACCAAATATTTATTTTCTTTTCTTTCTTGAATTGGAAAAGGTAAAATCATTTATTTTCCTCTATTTTTGAAAAGTGAAAGGTAACTTACTTTTTTCATTTTTTCCTAAAATGAAAAGGCATTCATCCTAAGATAGGACTTACATTCTCATCCTGCATTTAGGTGCATTCTAGTTATTTTGTACTCATTCAAAGAAATTGAAATTTAATTTTGGGTTTAAAATCAACCTTCATCCATTGATTGCTTGTATTATTAAGTCACATAGCTTAATTAATTATTAAATCAAGTATAGAATCAAAATTTTCCACACATAGACCAAACCACTTACACAAAAAAACCCATCAAAACTTTGACATAAGGTCTGACTGGGATATCATCACCTAACGATAAACTTCACCCTTGAATATCCTACTTGGACTTCATTATCAAGGGTAAAAACCAAAACCCAATTCTCTAATTGAGTATAATTTTTATCAATCAAGTATATATTGGATAAACACCCAACACCCTTACACTATAGTGTGTGAAGTGAGGGGTAGGCCCCAATACCAAACCATGTATCGATTTCAATATAGAAGATGTTGTGCCTAAACTACTTGAAACTTTCCATAGATTACTTATCTAGTACCTATTTCAAAAACTAAATTTGAGTCACATAATTTCCAAAACTTAAGGCATAAGCCATAAGCAAGACAAAAAGAACCCTTAGGATTTAATGTGCTTTAGTGTGTGTTTTATCTTCTTGAATTTTATTATCTTATCTATGTTTGAGTTGTGAGGAATCGAACCCCCTTGGAAACCTTCCACCATATTTATTTCATCCACCTCATCTTCATTTCCTTGTTTAATGGGGAACCCTCCTATATTTACTCAAGGAGATCCCAACTTTATTAGACTCCTAGAAAACAACCCTCTTGCCTTATAACTTTACCTTGCATCATGAGACAATTGTACTCCCATGACACCTTATAACCAACTAGACCTCACCTACATTCAATTCAATCTCAACTATAACTAACCAACAAACTCTCAACAACCATTTTATCATCATCATAACCAACTAATAACCTTTCAACACTTATTTGACCATTATCATAACCCACCTTAACTATAACTATCTCAACCTCACCAATATTTTGGTTACCTATCCCAACCATCATATCAACTACCTGAACCTCATCAAACTTTAGACTACCTACCCCAAACATCATATGTATTACCTAAACCCACTTTGAGGCAACCCTATTTATCTCAAAACTAAGACTTGGTTTATCCCCTTAGTCATCCAACCAACAACTATCAATCAAACCTATCAGACCAACCTACTTTATCAACCTTATTGACCTTATAAAATATATAAAACCAACCCATCTTATCAAACTTATCAAACGTGTCAAACTAACCAAACTCATCAAATCAAGCTAACAACTATCAACCAAACTTTTCAAACTCACCAATATTATCAAACCTACCCAACCTATCAAATCAATCAAACTTATTCAACAAACCAACCTCATCCAACCAACCAATTAACTTGCAACCTCAAGAGCTATTGGTACACCCTCTTCTTAGGTAATATACCCCATTGGAGGAATCATATGCCTCAATCCTCATAGAACTCTTAAGGGCTTCTATCATCAGACTTCCTCATATCAAACCATTCAATATTTCTCTTCCAAAACTAATTTAGTTTATAGATAATGATTTTTTTGCATATCATCGCACAAATAGACATGTGGTAGACATATGTAAGTATTTTAATATGTTTGTCCAAAACCTTATCGATCAAAAGGAGGTACCAAAGGATAGTCTATGAGTCCCCCCAACCTATCCTTGAATGTTTTCAAGCAATCAATCAGTAAACCTCTTTCTACACCCATTATTGTGCAAACCAATAATCAAAACTCTTAAAATAATGAATTCCATGCATTATATTTGGTCCTTAATTAAAATATGACTAAGGAAACTATAATCAAAACCTTAACCAATCCACTTGTTGACCACGTGCAACCTTTCCAATTTTTTTTTGAAATCACGATAAAGGAAGAATCAACCTTAACCAATCTACATATTAACCAAGTGGAACCTTTTCAAATTTCCTTAGAAACCATAATTAATAAAATAACCTTGCCTCTTCTACTTCCTATTTTAGTGGTTCAAACTCAAACTACCTCACCTATTCCACTTCCCTTTTAGTGGATCAAACTTAAATCAACCTACCTCTTCCACTTCCTCAAAAGGTGGAATCACTACAAATAACCATATCTCTTCCACTTACTCATTTTGTGGAACCAATCAAAACCCCTCCACCTATTCCACTTACCTTTTTATTGGAACAAATAAAAATTACTTCACCCATTTCACTTCTTATTTTAGTAGAACAAACCCAAACTTAAACCAATTTACCTATTCCACTTCCCCTTTTAGTGGATCAAACTCAAACTAATTCACCTATTCCACTTTCACTTATATTGGAACAAACTCAAAATACCTCAACTAAATCCAACCCAACCTCAAATATAACCAAATCAATCCAATTACTCTATAATCTACTCGTATTCATCTACCTAATGATGTTGTCTTTAGTTTGATTCCCTTTAGAATAGGGTCAAGTATTTATCATCTTACATCAACATACAAACCAAACAAACAAGAAAATAAAACCAACAAACTAAATCAACCACTCATCCTACCTCCCTCAACCAATAAAAAAAAACTCTAAAGAAAATCAATCAACCAAAAGCAACCCAACTTTCAATCCAACCACAACCAACTCATATAACAACCCAAACCAAAATCAACCCTTCATTCAAGATTAATTAAATAATAATGGAAAAAATAGTCTCAGTCACCTTTTTAGCCAAGATACCCATACTACATCATCTTAAAATAGAGCTAAATAAGTGTGATCAAGCTTAATTAGGACTCCCAAAATTCTTAAACCCTTTTTTGGCACCATACCAAAACTCCCTTATTGGGATAATTAGACATTCTTATCTAACTTATACTTATTCTAGGATGATGTTACCAACATTAGTGTTAGACCTCAAACCTACCAAAGTCCAATCCAACAACATTTCCATCACCCTAGCATCATAGGGGAAATCCTGCTTGAACCACTGCTTACAACTTAAACTTTGCACCAACTAACTACTAACAAACTAAAAATCCTTGGGATGTGGATGAAGTCATATTCATCCCTCCTAAACCCTCTTTATTAAACATCTTAACTTAGGATCTTTTTCCCACCTTAAACATCTATATAAAGAGTGATTGGGGGAAATCTCCTTCCAAAAGGCTTTGACCATTTATCAACTTAAAAATCTCACCTTAAGAAATAACCCAAAAATCTATCCAAAACTAAACTTTAGCCTTGTTAATAAAACCCCACACCATTTCCTAACTAAAACCTATGCGTAAAAACATTAATAAATGACCAAACCAACCCTTGGCACTTATGCCTCAACTACACCTAGCCTATCATAGAATCAAACCAACCTTAAACCATCTTGTGCTTAAACAAACTTTAATCAAAACCTAAACAAAACTCCAAATTAAACCATGCCTTTAGACCTATTTTTCTTTTAAAACCTGATCGATGTTGGTCTCTAGTGGACTGATGTTGGTCTACCCCTTATCAATGTTGATCACTATTATAACTAGGGCCTAGGCCAAAACCTTTCCTTTTCACCCAAAAATCCTAAACCTAACAAACCAAAACCAAACACCACCACAGACTCACACAACAAAAACCAAAGTCTAATAAACTAAAGACTAAAAACCATTACCTAACCAACCTTGCAAAGATAAATGGAATCATTTTTTTCTATTCCTCCTACATAAACACTATCAATCCTGAACCTTTTCCATGCTTAATCAAGTTTTATAAAAATGACTAGGGGACATCTTCACTTCTATTGGATTGAACCATTTATGCATAAGTATATATTTGGGGCATATCAGAACCTGAACCCCTCAATACTTTGAATTCACACCCATTCTTTTGATAAAACAAGTTCTAAATAATCTTATTTCTAACTTAAACTTGTCCCTTATTTTAAAAAAGCTTCATATCCTTATGTTAAAGACAACCAATTAAGTAAAAGATCATGTGATTATCCATCATATCTTTATCATAATCCTAAGCATGGGAATCATGAATCTACTCATGGCATGATTCTCATGGATACTTTCCATCCCTTATAGGATGGATCCCCATGGTCGTCATCATTTAAACCTCTTTTATCGATCATTAACCTTCTTTTGCTATGGTTTTGCCTTTCATAAATAAAAAACTTGGGCCTATATAAAATATTCCAAGTCTAAAATAAAAATAAAAATAAATTGAGGATACAAAAATATCACTTGGGTCAAAATATAAAACCTATAGATTGCTCCCTTGATGGACAGCTACCCAAAATAATCAAAATTACTGAAAAAGGTAGACTTTTCCCTCAAAGGACAACTATCAACATAAATAAATCCAAAACCTAGACCACTCCCATGAAGGATGGATAAGTCAAAAATTTCAGGAAGCAATCACTTGGAAGCTTCCCGCATCGATCAACTTCCCAAAACCATCAAATAAAAGCAATCAAAGGACTCCAAGTCAAAAATAAAAAAATAATCCCAAGGAAAGCTTCCCGCATTGATCATATTTCACAAAAACATTCATAGACTTCCCTCATTGATTAGTCTACACTAAAATAAGGACATGGAGTTATCTATACTTGTTTCTAGGTCACCTACAAAAGGGGCAAGAGATCCCCATAAAAATGTTACACTATCATCCATTTACCTATTTTATATATACCCCATTTTTACCCTCTAAAAATCAAGGGATTTTGATCTTACTTGATACTACGTGATTAAGTCACTTTTCAAACAAATGAACTAACAATAATACAAAGCATGAAAGGGGCTTATGTTCATAAGCTGACCCATCTTGCTATTATGGTCCTTCCCAATGAAATAACATCACATATATTTCTTCTTCATCATGAATACTTGTTGAAACATTCATTAAGGCATTTGTATTATGTTTGATTAAACATTATCTTCTCATTTCTCTACTCATTTTACATATAACATTTTAACCAATTTAATCTATATGTTAAAGTGGTTTTGAACATTTAAAACCATCTAATACCTATCATTCAACTATTAACAATAAATGGCATCATAATTCACTTAAATTTTTTTATGTACATTTTATTTTACCATTATAAATAGACCAAACATTCTATTGCACTTATGTGTTTTATTATGTCACATTCTATTTCATCACTTATCCACATTATTTATTTATGTGTTTTTATTATCATGAAAAAATTCTATTTACCCACATCATTTCATTATGATTCACTTAGGTGTGTTATATTAATTTTACCAAAAAAATCAATACCAATCACATCATAGTCATTATGATCAACATAAATCATCTCATCAACAGTCATAAGTCAACCAATTATCCATCACATAAACATCATCAAAGATTATTTGTGGTGCTTGAATCAAACCAAAATCTCATATTAATTTCTAAATCACATCTATATGTTAGAAACCAATCAATATTTCTTATCATCAACCATAAGTCAAACTAATTCATCACATGAAAATCATAATAGCTTTTTATCATGTATGAACCAAACCACATTTAATCATTTTTTATAAATTAGATAATGATTCAAGGAACTATGTTATCCAAATCACATATGCATTCAAATATGGGATCACATGGATACATTAACTCATATCATAGAAATTAAAATATGATAAACCACATTAAGCATACACCTACTGAAAGGAAAAATGCCAAACCATAACCATAACCCAAACATGTTATCATATAAATTTGTCATCATAAAGCATCATAACATGAATCATAACATAAACATAATCATAAAACTTCACATAAATAACACCATAACATCATATTCCATCATCATAATAATTATGATATCAGGTTTTAGAGGAGACAATCTTGCCTTGGTCACTTTGATCGCATGGGCTACTTTACCATGATTGACAACCTTATGAACACATGTTACTTTTACGCACAACACTTTAGGTGAATTAGAGCATGACCCATTATGGTCCTAACACCTAAAACCATTTTATCTTCTCATGATCACATCATAATTTTTGATCCCTATGAACACATCAAACTTTCCTAGGAGACTTGAGTTTATAGGTGCTAACCTAACATGCACACACTATTGCTACAATTGATTACACTATCACTTGTCCTTTTAGTACCAACCCTATTTTACAACCTACTTTATATATGGAAACCTAATTTATGAAAAATCTATGATATCATAAAAATTAGTTGCATTATTTACACACATGTGTACTTAAATGCCCAAACTAACCCAACTTGTCACCCACTTATACACTTATCAAAACTAAACGCAATTATATTTCACCTCATCACTTCCCAATTTTAAGGGGAACATCTACTCCCACACTTTGGGAATCCAACCTTCCACTAATCATTAGTTTTTGTTTTGTAACTTATTTATGCAAACTACGTAATAAAAGTGGTAAAATGCGGACACTAAAAAATTGTACCAGTAATTCTAGATGTCACAACACACCTTTTTGACCCCCTTGGCCCACCCTGGGTTAGAGCATTTCTTAACCCCCCTTAAAACCCCATTTACCCCTACCCATATTTAGCTTAATTAATTAATTAATTAATATAATAAAATTGTATTTGAACCTTACCCTAACTAAGCCCATGGATAACTTAGTGACACCTTACCTTAAAACTATTTCGTACCCTAGCATTTAAGTCTTAATCTCCTAGACTATATACAACCACATGGCCACACTCTATTAAATAAATTCAAACCATTTTTAATGGTCTTAACTACTAGAAATAAGTACAAAACACTATTTTTGGTAAGTTGGACCTATTCTACCTTGATCGATACCAATCATACCTTGATTGACGTCGATTGACCATGACTGACATCAATTATTTAAGATTACCTGCGACCTTTGCTCGAGAGATTGAATCATTTAGAGAAATAAATAAACTCTTATACAAACTAGAGCCAAACCAGAGCTATTTCTTGAACCACATAACTAGTCTAGAGACAAAATAATGATTTATCACCTCAAGATTGAGGATTCGAGAACCGTTACTCTGCCCATTTTGATCCAAGCTTCCAACCAGCTCTCATTCAACTTCAAGTCATTTCTAGGCCAAAAACTCCACAATAGCTAATTATTATATGATTTTTGTAAGTTTAGTATATTATTTTAATTTTTTATTGATTTCACTCCTTCCAATCTCTCCCTACACTCTCTTTTGTGTTAGAGTTTTGCAACTCTAACACCCTTTTTTTACCAAATTCCCACTACCCATTCCTAGTCATTTGATTATTAAAAATTCATGGTTGATATCCTTGAGTTTTAATTTTAACTTTACCATAAACGAACCTTAAAAAATCACAAAATCCCCTTAAAAGTATCCCAAAACTCACTTTTGGATAAAAGCCAAAACTGTGAAAATTCATAATGACTGACATCGATCATCCTTGATCAATATTAGTTAAATAGTAATTGGTATTAGTTAACTAGTGATCAACATTGGTCTATATGTAATTGTATTTTTCCAAAATAGTAAGTTAAAAACACCTATTAATCTCAACCAAAAACCCTATTTCTTAACCCCTGTCACAATACAGAGCTAGAAACAATAATCTAAACCACACTTTAGCACTTTAGAATTTCTTTCACATAAGTTAATGTCATTTTTTTATAGAAATCAATTTATTGATAAGAATTTTATTACATTGTTATAAAATACTTTTCATTCCTTTATGCAAGAACGTCTTATCAACACTCTTCAAAAGTTAATTTATTAAAATGAGTGGATTGACAACCTTTCAAGGGAGTCTTATACTTCTTGTATCTAACACTTACTGGCCAATCTAACCTCCAACCTTACTAATCAATCCTACTTATAGTCTTATTATTATTATTATTATTTCAGGTCATTCCTCCCCAACCAAAGAGGCGTACTTCACATCATCTAGATCATGGAGTGAATAACCTTATCCAAGTTCATCTACATCTTCCCCCTTTTCTTAAAGTTTTTCTTATTTTTCCAATTAAAGATAAAATGCTAATGAAAATATATTTAAACACTCTTCATAGTGTTATTGAAAGTATGAAAAAAACTCTTAGGAGTCTTCAAATCTATATCTAAATTAAGCCTAGTTTATGGAAGTTTAATGTCACATTGAAGAACTCTTATCACCATGGGGGTAATAGGCTAAATGTGAAACTAGCCCATTAAATTGCCTACAACTTTGATACATTGATTTATTTGAGCCTTTGGGTTATATAAAGTTTGTTTTAGTGTGTTTATAGGTCTATTGGAACTACTTAAGCTATACAATGACTTTACTAGGCTTGCACAACAATTTTAATTACATAAGCTATGGACATTCTTCATTATAATTTTAGTTTATTGATTGGGGCCCACCTCATTCACTATGAAATTTTATTAAAGGGTTTGTAGGAAGCCATTGGACCTCTTCCCAAGATCAAAAATTCTTCTCTAGTGGTTTACCAAAATGCACATAGTCAAAAACCCCTATAAATAAGCATGTAAGAGCCTTTTGTAGGTCTTTACCCATACTTTATCAGTCCACATTTGTGAGACAGTGACTCTACCAGGTGACCATGGGTGTTTAGAGATCATTAAAGGAATTAATAGACCATTTAAATCTATTTTAAGAACTTATTAATCCCATCTTCTCCGTCGGGTGTTTTGTAGGGTTTAAACATGGTTTAAATAAGCTTGTCATCTTAATGATGATTCATGAAGGTGAGGTCCCTAATATCTAAACTAATGCCACAAGTTTTTAGTACATAGGGTCCCCTCCTATGGATAATATATTAATTTCCCTTGAAAATACTCTTGTAACAACCATATATAAAAATGATGTCTCTCAAATGGTAGACCAGAGTGTGAAGGTCGAGAGAGAGGTTTTTTAACCTTTAGCCTTCAAAGTGATTTTTTTGGGATAAAAATGACTCCAACCAAATTGAATCAACTCCCATTATGTGTGTTGGTTCTTACCCATGTGTATCAACCTTCCCCCTTGGTAAGGAATCCTATATAAGTTTAGATTAGGGTTTGTAGGTAGATTTATGTCTTTGACCCTAATAGCCTGCATCTTTCATTTTATCTTCACTCCAATGGACTTAACCTTCATGGGATATTACATGAAATTATTAATCATGTTTTTTACCTATTCGAATCTCCACATTTACCTAATATTTTAGTTCTTTACTCTTTTCAAACATAGGCCTATAGGTACACATTAAGCATGTAGGTTTGTGTTTGAGCCTCTTGAACCTAGTTTATAACAAACTATCTATTTTGGATGGTCTAAACCTAAAAACATATATGTATTTAATCTAATAACCTCTCCCATTATCACCATTATATCCATTAATATTTTATCACTTTACCTATCATCCTAAGTGTACCTTTTCTTAGGTTTGCCCATAGTAGGCTTGTGGATCTTCATGGAAGCCTAAAACCCTACCAAGTCTGAGAATGGATTCACTTGAGTTTTATGCCCTATTTCTTCTAATTTAATCAATATGGGGGTCATATATAATTTTTATTAGAATTTATTGGACCTCAAATCAAATACAAAGAGTGTCACTCTTCCATTTTGTTTCTAACAGACATGTAGGTTTGTATTTAGGCCTCTTGGATGTAAGTGGTCATGTAGGATTCTCTAGGCTAGTTTAGATTTTCAAGAGTGATATAAAATTCATTGAAACTTAATTAAAATTTTATGTTAAACCTTACAACTTTTAGTATCTAGAAAAAACCATTGCCAACATGTATTTTACTCATGCTGCTTACTACAAGCCTATATGCAATCATTAGGCCTAAAAGCTTTAATTTTCCGTATGTTTGATATTTTTGAAATATATTAGACAATGATGGAAGCATGGAGAAAGTGTATTATGTAATGAGGTATTATTGATCACTTTATTGGATCTAAACGACCTAGAATACTCATTTGGAGTGTTCACAATCCTCCTCTAGGATTCACACAGTCCATATTAGACTCATACAGTCAACCAAGTACACCTCATTTTTTAGTAGAATATGATAGTGAAATGTGAGTCAAATTTGGTATAAGTAATATTATTAATATTATTAAACCCTCATGACTTAAGTATCCTTCACTTATTTTCCTAGTCCAACTCAACTTACAGTCAGATCTATAGATGGTTGTTTTAGACTTGGAGTACCTCTTTATTTTTGAGGTTTGCCTGTTAAATTTGGAACAAGTAAAACCTTATTGGAGATGAGATAAAAATTGATGGGTGTATATATATATATAGTGTGATGGTTATGTTGGTTGCATGAAGAAATTTTAAGGTGAGAAACCATTCCAAACCAAACAAAACCTATCTGCTAAACCAAGAATCATTCAAAACAAAGAGGTTTATTGTAGGTACATGAGTGATAAATGAAAATTATCATTTAATCTAAATTTTTAGAGGATTAAGACATTTAATATAACTCTTTAAACCATTTTCATGAATTTATTGAATATGGCCATAAATCTGATCTTGTGGGGTTTTAGGAGGGTTTAAGAGCTCCTTATACTCTTAGCAATGGTTCATAAATATAGGGGCCTCAACCTAATAAATATGGTCATAGATTAGAATTTAATAAGGTCCCATATAAACCACTAAGTGAATTGGATTCAACCCTCATTCTTCATGAACTAAGCACAAATTGGTTGAACTCCTTGGCTTGTCAAGTACTTGAGAGAGGAGATAAAATGGGTTTCTGATCTTTCTAACCTAAAAAACACTATATGAGCATAGATTTGAGTCTGATGGACTTTGAGAAGATTTAAACTTGTCATCTCTCTCTTGCATCAACATGAATATTTATAAAACACATTATTCTCCCTCTTTTTGACATTGAAAACCTCTTGTAACTGCCTTTCCTCATTTGAATATGACTTAAAATGACTTGACAACTGTTAGTACATATAATTACATTTTAATTGGACAAAAAAAAAATCTAAAAACGGTTTACACTAGAGATGACTTACACAATCCTAGCACAACGTAAACATGTTACCTTAATTTACTCAAAAATACCTTAAAAAATGTTAAACGTTTATAATATATTAATTTAGAATTATTATAAAGATACCTAGGGAAAAAAGGTCAAGTTTTTTAATTATGGGGGTTGATATTTGGCTTAGGGAGGCCAAAAAATTCAACATTTTTGGTGACTCATAGGGGTTGGTTAGCTTGCTAATTAATGGATGAGTAGACTTATTATATCCAATGGGATATGGAATCACCCCATCTAAGCACAAAACATTAATTAACCTTGACACTTGACTACAAGCCTCTTGAAAAACTTGAAAAACCTAATTTTCTTCATCAACACAACAAGACAAAATTAAACTCACCAAATAAAGACACACACAACAACAAAAATAATAAAAAATACTATGCCTTAAATCCCTTAGAGGAAGGACAATACAAAAACAAATATGTACAACTAACCTTTAAAAACTGATCCTCTTAGATGAAAAGTAAAACTCCTTGAGTCACCTTCATGTGATGAACAAACATGATATACAAACTGTTGATTAGGCTTTGTTCTTTCTTGACCAGCTCCTTTGTTGATCACATCTTCTTTATCTTGACCTCAAATAGATCTAAAAAACCAAACATGTCTCTAAAAAATATAAATTCATCTTTATCTTTTATTCTTACCTCATATTATTGTTCATCCTTGGAAATGTGAAAGACTTCCAAAGTGAGTATGGTTTGATCATAAAGGAAGCAAAATTGTCAAATTTATATTACATTTCCTCTAAAATTCCATATATTTCTCATAATTTAAAGTGTCATACTAATCATAGGTTGCCACATCATGAGTTTGAACTTATTGGTGATGAATAATAGGACTATTTGGATTTCTAGGAGCTTTATACTTCTCATCATCAACTTCCTCTTATTCTTATTGAGGTGTTAACCTACCATGATCTTAACATTAATTAAGCATGTCTAATTAGGACTGACACATGTCCTCAAGACCTCCTTGAGCTTGTTCATGAGGCTCAATAAGATTAGCTACTATGACACTATTTTCAAGAGCTTTCTCATGCATGTCTTCATCATGCTCATTGGCCAAGACAATAATATTATCACTCTCGTCATGGGCTTTAGGTTCATTATATAAACTAGAGAATTTTTTTATATCTCTTCCCAAAAGGTAACTTATTTTTGGTCCCTTGAAATCATACCAATTTCAACTTTAATCTTTCCATTCTCTTGAGGGACAACAGGATGGTCAAATGCTTCTAATTCTTGAATAGATTCATGACATGGCTACAAGTTATCTTCTTCAAGTTATATATTTTTCCCATGAGATTTAATAAAAATAAGGACCAAAGTGTCTTCATGAATACTCACCTCATGTTTAGCTACAACCTACTCAACTGCTGCATAGTCACTGTTCTCTTCATCAAGACTCAATCTGAGAAGTAGATTGGTCTTATTATTCCTCCATGAATAATAAAAGCTCATCTACCAATTAAAGGTCTAATTTGTCATGTTTATTTGGTGTCAATCTTAATTTATCCACTTATTCATCAACATCAAATCTATACCAACCAAGCTAATCCACTTGATCATTTGTGACATCTTGAAGGTTGTCTAACTGTTGGCTAGAAAGTAGAGACTTATGCTCATATTTGAGAGTTGATTTGATTTCCTCTTCACCAAGGGGACTACCAATGACAATATATTCATAATATACACTAGAAAAACTCTCATCATAATTGTATTCAAATTCACTTGCAATTGATTGATTTTCCTTTTCAAGGACTACCACCTCATCACCTAGGTTTGATAAGATCTCTTTCACATTTGAATCTCCATCTTATACCCTCAATGTAATTGGTTCTCCTTCACAAAAGTAGAGGATGGGAGGGAAAGAGACTTAATTGGCTTTCTTGAAACCTGATAGGGTGTCTTTCAAACTTAGGAATTTGGGGGTACTAAGTTGATTATGATGTTCTTGAAAGGACGGAAAAGAGAATTGAATTGAAAGTATTGTATTCTTCTCTTTCCACTCTTCAATTGCTCTATCAAAATTTGAGGTGTCTTGAACTTCATGGATGGCTGAAAATTGAAGGGTAGGTGAAAATATTAAGGAAATTGAGAGATATCTTGAATTGGACTAGATACACTTATCCTTTTCTTGAGTTTGGATAGGCATGGGAGAAAGTTATTTTTCAAGGGTAGGCATGACATAATCAGGGGTCTTAGTCCAAGAAGGTATCCAATATGGAATGATCTTAGGTTATTGAGGAAGATGTTGGAAATATTGTCATTGATGTAAAATTAGCATTTAATGTCTAAATGTTTTTTTAATTTTTATATCTTGGCTAAATTGTGCTAATATTAATTAAATATTAATGAATAAATTTTTGGTTGCATAAAGACAAATGAGGGCCTATGATGAAGTTGAAAAGTCATCACTAAAGACAAAAGATGGCCCATGAGGAATCCAAAGAGTCATCACTAAAGACAAAAGAGGGAAAGGATGCATTTTCCCATAAATGGTCACCTTAAAGAATTCGAAGAGTCACCAAGTAAAGACAAAGAAAGGATTAGAAGGGTCATGTAAGTTTAGCAACATTTTCTATGTGAATTGGAAGGTAATAAAGGGTGAATGCCAAAGGTCATTTGGAAAATATAAAAGGAGGATTGTGAATCCATTTGTAAGATGTAAGTGAATGATTTTATCTAGTTGAGAAGAGCAGAGAAAAGAGAAGAGATATAGTAGTGTGATATCATTTGTTGAGAAAGCAACATTGAGAGATATTGGTGTTTTATACCAAAGGGGTTGGTGCTCCTACGGTTTGGTGCTCAGTAAAGGGGTTGGTGCTCCTACAATTTGGTGATTTCAAACTTTGTAAACTTGAGTTGGTGCTCATTTATATAATTGAGCTTGTTCTCTATGGTTTTTCCCACTTTAGGTTTCCACATTAAAATATTGTGTATCTCTCTCTATTATGTGGTGTATGTTATTTATTTTATTTTTATTTCATGCCTTGAATGTATGATTAAGTGGTTAAAGTAAAATGAATTTGATTAAGTAAAATATATATCATGTGATTTACAATTGGTATCAGAGCAAGTTCCTTGGGAAAAAGTTTAACATCTTTAAGGTAGATCAAACTTGAGTTGGTGCTCATTTATATACTTGAGCTTGTTCTCTATGGTTTTTCCCACTTTGGGTTTCCATATTAAAATATGGTGTATCTCTCTCTATTATGTGGTGTATGTTATTGCTTTTAGTTTTATTGTGTGCCTTGAATGTATGATTAAGTGGTTAAAGAAAAAGGAATTTGATTAAGTAAAATATATATCATGTGATTTACAATTGGTATCAGAGCAGGTTCCTTTGGAAAAAGTTTAACAGCTTGAAGGTAGATCATGGAAAGCACAAGATGACCAAAAAGTTAAAGAAGGAGAATCAAGAGTTGAAATCTGTGGTTGAGGCTCTTAAGGAACAAGTGTGCATCTTGGATTCTAAGTTGGATATAGAAGAAAAAGAAAATAAGATGTTTATTTAGGATCTTAGGAATCAACTAGAGCTTGTATATTCAAGTTTGAAATTAAGAGAAGAAGAGTGTAATCAGTTGAAGGTTGAGTTAGGTTCTTTAAAGGATAATCATGAGAAGCTCATAATACAAGTTGGGAAAGATATGAAATATTAGCCCAAGGTAATAAGGATGCAATTTTTAAAGGCAAATTGAAGAAGCCAATCAGGTAGCCCAATGATTTTAGGTTTTCAAATTATTTTCATGGCCACTATTTTGTTTGTCGTCATGTTGGTCATAGGGTAAGATATTGTATGAGGAGAATCAATCAATCAAAGGGATATCTCAGTCACATTCAAGCAAAAGGTATGAGAAATGTTATTTGCTTTTGTTGTCATAAGGTTGGTCATATTTCTAAATTATGTCTAGATAGAGTAAAGAGATCTTAAAGGTATGCCAAAGGATACAGAGCCCTTATAAGTTATGAGAAGAGCCAAATTTAGGTTTAGAGACCTAAGATAGTAAAGGTTAATCAAGTTTAGTTTAAGAGTGAGAATAAATTACTTGCTATAGTCGATAAAGAATCAGATAGGAAGGACTATGAAGAATCTCTTGTTACATTTAAGCATGAGCCTTGTCAAGATAAGATAGTTTCAAGAGTTGAGAAGGTGAAAAACATTATGAATGTTGAGGTTAGTAAGTCAAATAAGTTAGACATGCTTAAACAAATTTCAAGAGAAAGACACAAGAAGATCAAGGAAGTAATAGAGGAGATGTGGGAATATCTTGAGATTTTTTTCTAGGACCCTTTGTGTGGGGTGTCTCTACTAGGCTTCAAGGAGACACTTTTAATAAAAATTGAATCAAGGTGGAAGCTATTGGGTCTTGTCTATGTTGCATGACAAGAAGGTGAGTTGACAGATTAAATTATATATCAGTTGAGGGGGATCTAAGTGTAAGCTCCAGGATAGAATCTTTGCCATTGATGTCAAAGGGGAGAAGTATATGAATAGGTTCAGGAAATAGGATGCTATAGTAAGGGGGAGTTACTATATATTTTTAGTTGGTTCAATTTATAGGCCTCAATTTTAGGTTGGCATGTGTGGTACAAGTTTTTCATAATTGGTGATAGTTTTAGGTTGCCATCAAAGATAAAGGTGGAGATTGTTGGAAATATTGTCATTGATGTAAAATTAGCATTTAATGTCTAAAGGTGTTTTTAATGTTTATATCTTGGCTAAAGTGTGTTAAAATTAATTAAATATTAATGAATATATGTTTGGTTGCATAAAGACAAAAGAGGGCCCATGAGGAAGTCAAAGAGTCATCACTAAAGACAAAAGAGGAAAAGGATGCATTTCTCCATGAAGCATCACTTTAAATAATTCAAAGAGTCATCACTAAAGACAAAAGAGGGAAAGGATGCATTTTCACATGAAGGGTCACCTTGAAGAATTCAAAGAGTCACCATGTAAAGACAAAGAAAGGATTCAAAGGTTCATTATTTGGTACAATTTTTTACGTGAATTGAAAGGTCATAAAGGGTGAATACCAAAGGTCATTTGAAAAGATATAAAAGGAGGATTGGGAAGCCATTTGTAAGATGGAAGTGAATGATATTATCTAGTTGAGAAGAGCAGAGGAGAGTAGAGAAAAAAGGAGATATAGTAGTATGCTATCATTTGTTGAGAAAGCAACATTGAGAGATAGTGGTGTTTTATACACAAAGGGGTTGGTTCTCATATGGGTTGGTGCTCAAAAATCATTATTGTGTTAGTTCTCAGTAAAGGGTTTGGTGCTCCTAAAATTTGGTTCTTACAAAATTTGTAAACTTGAGTTGGTGCTCATTTATATACTTGAGATTGTTCTCCATGGTTTTTCCCACTTTGGGTTTCCACATTAAAATTTGGTGTCTCTCTCTCTCTCTCTCTCTCTCTCTCTATTATGTGGTGTATGTTATTGCTTTTAGTTTTATTTCATATCTTGAATGTATGATTAAGTGGTTAAAGCAAAAGAAATTTGGTTAAGTAAAATATATATCATGTGCTTTACAATTGGTATTAGAGCAGGTTCCTTTGGAAAAAATTTA
Organism: Torreya grandis; assembly: GCA_037957365.1. Lineage (NCBI taxonomy): Eukaryota > Viridiplantae > Streptophyta > Pinopsida > Cupressales > Taxaceae > Torreya > Torreya grandis. The sequence goes on from JARHVA010003088.1 coordinate 1,804,626, forward strand.
ACAACTTGAAGGTAGATCAATGAAAGCACAAGATGGCCAAGAAGATAAAGAAGGAGATTATGAGTTGAAATCTATGGTCGAGGCTCTTAAAGAACAAGTGTGTATCTTGGATTTTAACTTGGTTATAGAAGCAAAATAAAATAAGATGTTTATTCAAGATCTTAAGAATTAACTAGAGGTTGCATATTCAAGTTTGAAATCAAGAGAAGAAAAGCGTAATTAGTTAAAGGTTGAGTTAGGTTATTTAAAGGATAATAATGAGAAGCTCATAATCCAAGTTGAGAAAGATCATAAAATATCAGTCCAAGGTAATAAGGATGCAAGTTTTAAAGGCAAATTAAAGAAGCCAATCACGAAGCCCAATTCTTTTAGGTTTTCAAATTCTTTTCATGGCCACTATTTTTTTATCATCATGTTGGTCATGGGAAAAGAGATTGCATGAGGAGAAGCAATCAGTCAAAGGGAGATATCAGTCACATTCAAGCAAAAGGTATGAGAAATGTTGTTTGCTTTTGTTGTCATAAGGTTGACCAAATTGCTAAATTATGTACAAATATAATAAAGAGATCTTTAAGGTATGTCAAAGGATACAAAGCCCCTAGAAGGTATGATAAGAGCAAAAATTAGGTTTGGAAACCTAAGACAGTATAGGTTGATCAGGTTGAGTTTAAGAGTGAGAATAAATTACTTACTATAGTGGATAAAGAATCAAATAGGAAGGACTATGAAGAATCTCTTGTTACATTTGAGCATGAGCCTTGTTAAGATAAAACAGTTGTAAGAGTTGAGAAGATGAAAAACATTATGAATGTTTAGGTTAGTCAGTCAAATAAGTTATACATACTTAAATAGATTCTAAGAGAAAGACATAAGAAGATCAAGGAAGTAATAGAGGAAATGTGGGAATCTCTTGAGATTTTTTCCTAGGACCCTTTGTGTGGGGTGTCTCTTTTATGCTTCAAGGAAACACTTTTAAGAAAAATTGAATCATGGTGGATGCTATTGGGTCTTGTATATGTTGCATGACAAGAAGGTGAGTTAACAGATTAATTTATATATCAATTGAGGGGGATCTAAGTGTAATATCTAGGATAGACTCTTTGCCATTGATGTTAAAGGGGAGAAGTATAGGAATAGGTTTAGGAAACAAGATGCTATAACAAGGGGGAGTTACTATATATTTTTAATTGATTCAATTTATAGGTCTTAGTTTCAGGTTGGCATGTGTTGTACAAGTTTTTCATAATTGGTGACAATTTCAGGTTGCCATCAAAGATAAAGGGGGAGATTATTAGAAATATTGTCATTGATGTCAAATTAGCATTTAATATTGAAAGGTGTTTTTAATGTTTATATCTTGGATAAATTGTGTTAATATTAATTAAATATTAAGGAATATATTTTTGGTTGCATAAAGACAAAAGAGAGCCCATGAGGAAGTCGAAGAGTCATCACTAAAGATAAAAGAGAAAAATGATGCATTTCTCCATGAAGGTTCACCTTGAGGAATCTGAAGAGTCATCACTAAATACAAAAGAGGGAAAAGACACATTTTACCATGAAGGGTCACCTTGAGGAGTTCAAAGAGTCACCAAGTAAAGACAAAGAAAGGATTCGAAGGGTCATGTAAGTTTGGGACCATTTTCTATGTGAATTAAAAGGTAACAAAGGGTAAATGCCAAAGGTCATTTGGAAAGATATAAAAGTAGGATTGGGAATCCATTTGTAAGATGGAAGTGAATGATTTTATCTAGCTGAGAAGAGCAGAGGAGAGTAGAGAAAAGAGAAGAGATATAGTAGTGTGATATCATTTGTTAAGAAAGCAACATTGAGAGATAGTGGTGTTTTATACACAAAGGGGTTGGTGATCCTATGGGTTGGTGCTCATCAAAGGGGTTGGTTCTCCTATAAATTGGTGCTTGAAAAATTTATAAACTTGATTTGGTGCTCATTTATATACTTGAGATTATTCTCTGTGGGTTTTCCCACTTTGGGTTTCTATGTTAAAATTTGGTGTGTCTCTCTCTCTATTATGTGGTGCATGTTATTACTTTTAGTTTTATTACATATCTTGAATGTATGATAAAATGGTTAAAGTAAAATTAATTTGATTAAGTAAAATATATATCTTGTACTTAACATAAGATTGGGTGAATATTGCATTACCATAGACCTCTTTTGATGGTATATTATAACCTAGGCTAGGTTTGGAGCAAAATAAGGTTGATGTCAAGTAAGAAGCACACAAGAATAAATGTGTTACATTTGTTTCCTATCTTTAATTATTATTATATTCTCTAGATGTTGAGTTAGATCTCTTATCTCCACATCATCTATTGGCATATATTGATTTTCTCTCTCAATATTTGCTCAGCCATGTTTAGTCAAATGTACCAAATCCATCATCTCTTGAATGATTTAATTATGAATATAAGAGTTATGGATAAGTAGGCCAATATTATTTTCTTCATCTAGATCCTTCATTTACATTTCAATACCTAAAAGGGTTTTTCTAAGACTCAATAAAGCTAAAGTAGGAGCAATATAAATTTGACAAGGTTGACTAGATAAAAAAGAAGGTTGTTAAAGAGGTTGAGTTCAATTAGGTGAGGCCGTATAAGGTTGATAATAATCTTGATAAATTTTACATGTTACTTCTTGAGAGACACTTGAGGTGAAACCATGAATGCCATCAACCTGATATGGAGAATATGAAGGCATAGAGTATGAATATTGCCTAAAAGAATGATTAGAATACATACCATTTTTCTAATTTTATAAATTTAGTTACTTAAACCAACTGATATTCACTTAGATTCACCATTTATTCTTGTGTTCATGCCTTCAAAGACTGATGTGTTAAATATTAACATCAAGAAATCTTCAATGAAATGTAATCCTTGTCCCATCGGACATGCTAGAATTATGATCATTAAAATTTGCACCCTTGCAGAGGTTGTTCAATCCTCTTCACTTAATCTATATCATGGAGACACCTCTAGGATGTGGGTGGCCTAATCAGTGAGGTAAATCTCTAGATAGGGCTAGCTCCCTTAATGCCATCACTCTTAAAATTGATACAAGATCTACTACTTGATTGCAAGGGAAAAAGGATAGAAAAGACTAAAAGTAAATTAAACTAGGGAGGTGATGCACCAAATTAGCACCATTAACTTGATCATAATGCACTAAGAACATGAATTAGGCTTAAATTTGATCAAACTACTCAACAAAGACCTTTAATCATGAACGTTTCAATATGGGGGTCATAGTTAATGTATTGAATAAAAGGGCTAATCAAGAGGTCTAAAAAAACACTAATGAATGAAATCCACTTCTAAACTATGAAAATCTATCCAAAATCACCATGTGACCTAGAAGAAGACAATCCATTTTCAAAGAGGTAGGGCAGGACATGAGAGAGAGAGAGAGAGAGAGAGAGAGAGAGAGAGAGAGAGAGAGAGAGAGAGAGAGAGAGAGAGAGAGAGAGAGAGAGAGAGAGAGAGAGAAGGCACTACTACTAGCATTCATCAAAAATCACACAAGTACATTAATTGTAAATATTTGAGAAGGTAAAAACAAACTTTATTCAACATTTAAAGGCATAGTACAAGTGTTTAGTTAAGAATGACTTCACCATTCTTAGCTAAAGAATCCATAACAAGCCATTTAAGGTACCATATATAGGAGAAAATGATAGAAAAATAGAGGAGAAGGATGTTGGAAGAACTCAAATGACAAGTGTCACTTCATCTAAGTTAATTAACATCCAAGAAGAGAGTGTAAGAGTAGTTTTAACCATCTCCTTGGCATGTGTTTCTTATTTTATGATGATTTTTATTCAAATTGGCATATAGAAACATCATTTACTATTAGTAGATGTTATTGGAATTACTATAGAACATCCTAATTATATGGATAGTTTGCACAATGAAGAGTAAAAACATGCACATAAGAGATGACAATATTATAAACCACCTATCATGTACAATAATAAACCAAAAACCAAGATGAAGTAGGTATAAATAGAAGTTAAACCATAACTAGTATCACATTAGATAATATATTAAATAAAAATAGAGTAATCACCATGCACAAACCATACATCAAATAAGATAAGGAAAACCATAAAAGAATGATTCTATTAATCTCTATTAACACATCCAATGATATTCTATTACATTAAAGTACTATTTATTATCTTGTACAATCCTATTGTATCTTCACATTCCAACCTTTCAAGTTACAAAAGGAAATACTCTTCATATTTTTCTATTACCTGATTAAGCTTACAAGGCCTAATACATATAAAAGTTAACAAAAATAAAAAATCATACACTTCTTCCATGTGTTCATCTCATATTCTTTACAGTTTTACCAAGTTCCATTATATATCCAACACTTTCATGGACTTAAATATTTGTCTCATCCTAAGACAAAATCACAAGCCAAATTGAACTGAGTTGAAATGATAAGTCATAAAAAAAAGTCACAATTATCACTCCAATTTTCATTTACTAGTTTTCACCCTTTGCACATTATGTAGTTGCTGTTTCAGATTTTTAACTATGTAGCATACTAGCCTACCACCCTTTTGGTATTTTAATAAACTAGCATAACTAGGTGGCTTCCCTTTATGGGTTTTCAATCATTGTGGCCCCACTCCTAATGTTTATAATATCTTAAATTTCTTTTTAATATGTTATAATTCACAAAAATGAAGTGCACAAACATTAATGCTACAACTTGAGGGGTGTTTGGATGGGTAAATACAAAGGTTGTTGTGGTTGAGAACCTACTATCCCACTAGATTTTGATGTATCCAATGACAAAGGTGGTTATAAATATTATGCCTTTGTGTCTATCTTCCTCTCCTATATGATTTGTCTAAGCTATTATGTAGGAATGAACTAGGGAAAATCTATTATATGTACAATGGCTGGATCAACTTGAGTGAGATCCCACTTGAGCATTTTCTAGTTGGTGAGCACTTTATGTACCATGGCAAGTAAAATGTACAATGATACCTAAATCATCATCATGTTTAGTAGATATTCATCATATAATATTGTAAGCAATGCCTTGGCATTTTATTATTTATTTTGAATGTCCTAAATGAGCTCATCCCATCTGTCTTCTATCCTCTAGGATTAGATGGATATAAAAGTGTCACACATAGTTTCATTATGCCATACTTGTAGATTCTATATGGAAACATCTCTAGAATCAAAAAATTATTTGAGTGTGTCACTCATTTTATCTACAAGTATTTTTTGATCCTTTATTATAAATTTATATTTGCTGATAATGGAAAATTTAGGCTTCATAGTGGCCAAGGATTAATTCAAATGTTGTCTCTAGTTTAGCATATCTTGGGCTACATGTTTGGAATACTTCATAACAGTGTCTAGGACCTACTCATACTCATCAAGGATTTGACTAATGACCTATATTTCCATCCTAAGAGATTATCCTTGGGTGCATAATGCTAAAACTTTCTATGTAGCTCCCCATCTCTTTGTGATATTTGTCAATAGAGTAGTGGATGAAGAAAAAGTTTTAGCTACATAGAGTCAACAACAAAAGAATAAATATAAAAATGTTGAGAAATAAAATAAAGTGGAGGAAGATGAGGTTGCAAATAATAAATCCAAAGAAGTGGAAGCTATCAGAAGGAAAATTGAGGGAGTAGAGGTTGCACAGAAGTAAGCCAAAGAAGCTATAGCCATAAACAATAAAGTTGAGGAAGTAGAATTTATGCACAATTAGGTTGAAGAAGTGAATTAAAATAACAAACAACAAGAGGAAGCACAAGGGTGACAATAATAGGTTCAAGATGCATAATAGAAATATAAGGAGAAAAAATCTCAAGATAAGGCTAAAGAGATTATCCTTGGGTGCATTATGCTAAAACTTTCTATGTAGCTAAAACTTTTTCTTGTATTTCCTTGGTTCTTTGTTCTTCTTGCATCTCCTCAAGTTTAAGTGAGCCCTGTGTGGTTTATTTTTACTCTACTTCCTTAATCATAGTTGTATCAATGGGTTCCTCATCCCCTTTGAGATCATTATTATATTTGGTATGTTCAGATGATTGTGATTCACGTAGATGACCTTTTTATACCAACTTATTTCTCTTGGATTTTTTGGAGGCTTGAATATTTAATTTTGTTTCTTCACACCTTGGATCTAATGTTTTTGTTGATCTATCTAAGAATATTGTGCACTACTATGTTATGTAGGTTCTCCAAAATAGACCATTCTTTCCTACACAATTTTTGATGGCTTAGCAGACATATGTGTGTGTGGTCATCAAAAAAAGTTTTGTGTAGGACTATCTTATATAGATAAATCCACTACATGTGTAGTGGATGACCTCATGAATGGTTTTATTTAAAATATTTTGTCAAATAACTTATGATGAGTTGCTTCTTGTCCTACAATATCAATAAGGATAAAATGAGGTGGTTGAGTAATATCAACCCAAAACTCTTATCTTACTTGATTTTACACTTGACAAGTGAACATTGCTTTCCAAAATAAAAAATCCTCCTATTTTGCATCATAAACCCTTATTATGATGTCTTCATATATTGATTGGATCACTTCTTATTATTTTACCCCCATCTCAGGTAGGTCACACTCCAAAAATATTCATAGAACCATAGAATGCTTGGGCCATGACTTTGTTTATTGGGTTATTTTATTTGGTGAAGGTGGTGAGAATTTTTGTGTAGGTGCTTTCCTCTTTTCTATTTCTTGACATGTTGGATCTTGTGGTTATTTTAGTTGTGTTGGTTGGGATTGTGACTATGTGGATTATTACAAAGGCACTGGCTCTATTTATGGTTATTGTGCATATGGAGGGATGAATTATAATGGAGGTACCAACCTCATAGTTAGGAATTTTTTCAATAGACTTTATCCTTTTATTTAACCATTGTGATGAAAAATAACATTGAAGTGATAGTTGGGGTATCCAACTCATGAACCTTACTCTATATGCCATTGTGCAATTTAGTAACTAAAGCATGTTATCCTAGATACTAAATTACATCCTATGGAATCTTACGGTGTGACTAGATCAAGGCTAGGACTTTTAGCCACCATGCATTGAATCACCCTAATTGCTCATAATATTAGCTTTTTCTAATCCAAGCAATACTTACAAAGGCATTATTGGGACAAAAATATGGAGTTACATTCACTAATCTTAGTGGAGACTTCCAATGTCTGAAACATAATAACACGAGTAAAAACTAGTATTGAAAGGTCTATGTGCTTCCCATAACTACCTTTTCTATATTTTTGGTAACCTCAATTGCCAAAAACTTAGGCCATTTGGAATCCTTCCACATCTTCAACATTTGATAGGAAATGTTAATGATGCCTCTTGTCACTTGTTTTTCTTGATTTATGATTTTCTAAAATATTTTGGTGATACATTACACCATGATACATAGTGAAGCATCCTCAATAGAATCAATATAGAGATCCTAACCCTATCCTAGTGGTATATTTTTATTTGATATTTGAGTAAATTGGTGGCACTGTAGAATTATAAAGCATGAGAGATTTATTATGATTAGGTAGACCAGTTACTCATGCTATGGTGTGCATAAAATCCCAAATTGTAACATCTCAAGATAAATGGATAACTCCTTGATTATATTGGCTCAACAAAGTCATCATAACTTTTTATAACTACCAAAATATAGGCAACTTAAGTAATCATTTGATGTTGGACCCTCGTAGTAGATGTTGTAGTGTTAGGGTTCCTACTTGTGCTACCCCTTGAGCATCTTGGGAAAATAGAGTCGTTTTTATTGCATCTATGAAGTCAAATGGTTCTGGATCATTGTATTTAGTTTGTTATAGACCTATCCAGATTCTTATTTCCTCTTTTTGGGTATTTGATAATGGAATCAATAGATGACCTCTATCCATGGCTTGATGAATAGTTTGGGATGAACGATTGCTTTGAGTAATTGCATTATGGTCTAAAATATATTCACGATTAGATATTTGAAAGGATGATCGTAGAAGTCTCTTATTATCTAAAGGTTATAATGATTGATTTTTGTTTATACCCTACTCTTTTATAGTTTTTTGACACCTAATTTCATGTCACCACCTCCTTTGAATGTATTTACTACATGCACATGAATGTTCCCTTTTTAATTAATATTAATAGATATAAATCACCTTGACAAGGTATTTGGTGCCTAAGGTCTTTAATTTACTTCTTTGGTAGTTATTATAAGTGATTAACTATCCTCTCAAGTAATCAATTTGTTTTATATATCCACTTGTCTCATTATTACCAAATCTACTTCCAAACTGATGCAATATTTTTAAATGCCACGTCATTAAAATTATAACCTAACCATTGGAATTTACCTCACTATAATTATCTTATCTCCACCTTCCTAGACTTAATTATAATTCTTAGTGTAGTTTGACCAACAGTCTTCGATGAGCTGTCTTTGAAATGTGATCACTCCTACGATAATAACTAGTTCCTAATGGTTACGATGTGTTGTGTAATAATGAACACACTATAAAAATATTCTAACCTAATAAAAAAATAGAAAAAAAACAACATTAAATTATATCCTAACTACATGGTAATACTCATCACTCATTCAATTTTTTTATCAGAACGATAGAGATTAAAGATGATATGGCTTAAGCCTACAACCATCTATTCATCTTGGTAATATGGTTATTTGTAAATATTTTAATACCATGGTCCCCTATGGTTATAATTCATGAATTATTAAGGGCCATTTCCATATTATGCACATATTTTTATGGAATGCTTTAAATCTACTCTCATAAAGCAATATTGTTTGGTCTAGGTAAAATTGCTTAGATTGCAAGTTGAGATCATGCCATGTTTTTTGAATTTTATTTTTGATATGTTACATACACCATGATCTTAATATATTTTATTACATCTTGGTGACATCTATCATCCATGCCCTTAATTATTCTTGATCTCCTAATCTCATGATTACCATAATGCCCAGACTAGGAACAATATATTGCATAGGCATTACTACCTCAAGGCTATATACCAGTTACAATGGAGTGAACCCAGTAGCTCTGTTATAATTTATTTTATAGGCCCATATAATTTAAGGAATTTTATCCTCCTAATCATCTCTCTGAACATTACAAATTTTTGTTAACATCTTGCCCAAAATGTTATTAGATGTTTTTACCTATCCATTGGCTTGTAGGTGGTAAGCCAAGATTTTATGGTGTGATATCATGTACTCTTGACTGAGAGTATTGATAGTATTATTGATAAAGTGCATGATTATATCACTTAATGACTTAAATGGACATCCAGATCTCATGATAATGTTTTCATATTAAAATTTGGCAACATCCTTCACACTATAGCTTGGAGTGGTAACAGCTTCCACCCATTTTGTGAAATAGTCAGTCATAGTGATAATGTATATATCATGAATATGTTTAATTGGGGGAGTTTAATAAAACCAATTCCCTATTTTTCAAATGGTTTTTATTCAAGCATAGGTACTAAAGGCATATCATCTCACTAGTTGGGCTTGACCATTCTTTGACAAAGGTCACAGTGTTTAATAACTTTGTGCATATCTTAAAATATAGTAGACCAATATATACCTCTCTAAAGTATTTTCCTTTTGATGGATTTACCTCTTGTAATCCCTTGATGAGCCTCTTGAATAAGTTGTGGTTGGTCATGTTCTAGATCTACCCCACATAATACATTATCTTTTCTAAGCTTGTACAAGAATTTAATAATGAGGATATACAATATGGCTCAGGTAACCATCTATTTCTTTCCCTTCTCTATGTAATGTAGAGGAAAAGTTACTTGTTCCAAAAAAAATTCAATGTCTACCATGTTTCTAGGAACTAAAAAATTTCTAAATAAATTCACATTAGTGGATTCATCTTCGAGTTCCTCTAGTTCATCCCTATTGAAAAGTCGGTTGAGATGATCTTGTCCCACATTATCCCATACTATCTTTAACATTAATCCATAATTTAAATTCATAAAATAGCATCAACCACCTTGATATACATCTTCCTAGCATTGGTTTTTTAACCAGGTATTGCAATCCCTAGTGATCCATGAATAACTCAAAAGGAATAGCTAATAAGTAATACCTAAAATTTTGTAATGTAAACACCATGCCTAGTGATTCTCTCTCCATGGTCATGTAATTATTTTCCACATATGTTATTTTCCTGATAGCAAAATGTATTGGGTGGTCCAACCTACCTTTGCCTAGCTATGCTAAGATAACTCTTACTATAGTTTTAGAAGCATCCACATGTGTGTGGAATGGCTTCTTTCAATTAGGAAATACTAAGATTGGTTTTGGTATCAATGGATGTAGATATAGTTTCATACCATTTTATAAACTTCCTATAATATCTGATATGACCCAAAAAGATGTGTACTTTAGTTGAGTTAGTATGAGGTGGTATTCCTATGATAATAGTGATTTTAGTTGGGTCAACCAAAATTATATCATTACACACATGGCATAAAAAGACACCAAAATGTGTAAAGAATACACACTTCTTTAAATTTAAGGTGATGCGCAAAGCTTGACATTACTCTAGCATCAATCCTAGTTTTGATAAGTGTTATTAAAGAGAGAGAAGATAGATCAATCATCTAGATAGACTTTTAAGAAATCATGAATGAAGTATTTGAATACATTTACCAAAGAACTATAAAATACAATAGGTATTTTCTTTAAACTGAATGAAATTACCTTGTATATGAACAATCCCATTTTAGTAGTGAAGGTGGTCTTGGCCTGATCCTCCTTTGCAATTAGATTTTGGTGATATCAACGAAACCATACATAAAGGGATATTCCTCATTCCCAACCATAGATTAAATTACTTCATATGTAAAAGGAATAGGAAATGGATTATTAACACAAGCATTATTGAGTGAATGGCAATCCCCACACACCCACATTTGTCTTATTTTCCTAGGTTGAACAACCATGTGACTAACCCACTCTAACTTTTCAACTGGATGAATAATTCCATCTTGAATTTGATATAGTTTAACCTTTATTCTGGTCTTCATATTAAAAATGAGCCTATATAGTTACTTTTTGTTAGGGCACAAAAATTATTTTAAATCTATATGAATTTCTCCTAAAGGTGGATCTATGCCTTTATAGACACTTAAATCTAGCCACCGATAACCTCTAATCAGGATTTTGGCTAATTTCTCCCAAAATGTACAATTTGCCCTAAAAATACTAAAACACATTAAAATATTTAAAATTGACATATTCAAGTGCTAATTTTGATTAGAGTATCATTAAATGGGGGAATGCAATTTATGGGCCAGCTAACTTTGATCAGATCATTCTGAGTAAAAATGCCAATTTTACACCTAGGTGCTTTGGATAGCTATTTTATATCAAATATCTTGCACAAGACATGTGACTTTGTTATTTTTTGTTGATAATATCCTAAATGGGATATGGCTCCAACACTTTTGACATTGCCTTTCACTTCTAATCCAGTTGAATTTTGGACCAATAACAAGGCATTCTGATCAATTTGAGTAATTTGTGCACAAAGTCCTTAAACATGCTTAAGAGCTAATTGAACTAAATTAGAGCCTAATCAAGAATTCCATGGAATATTGTTGAATAATTTTTTTGGAAATGAATATTGAATATCTGCATCATCATGTGACTTCATTTCTTGGGAAGACATTCATAGCCCATAAATACCACAAATATTAGGATTTATGCCTGCCATGCCTCATGAAATACCTCCATGCCTCTTAATTGCTTCTCTATTCCAAATATTTATGAGTCTATTTATCAATTTTAATTGCATAACATCTTCATTTCAGGATGGATGATTTAGGTTGATTCTAATCAATCTCAAAAATCTATACATAGAGAGTCCATGAACATCATTTTAAAGATATTTTGGTGCAAAGTTATTATGTTCAAATATTTTCAAAAAGCTTAATTTATGCAAAGTTATAATGCAATATTGGTTCCAAAAGCTTCATGCAACTAGTGTTACCATGCCAAATTGATTCCAACCAAGCCAAAGCCACAAGGTGCCAAGGAGAGATGGAGGTAGCCACGCTTCCATTGACAAGAACTTCATGAGCAAAAATTGAGAAATCCAATTGAAGAACACTCTTGGAGCATCAAAGAAGGTAAGGAATGTGTGTTTCTTGAATTTTAGTTGTGATTTATTCATTTGTTTCTCTTCATTAATTTCACACTAGTAATTTGGCATGAAGATGTTAGTTTAGTGTGTTTTTGATTTGGTTTCATTCACTAACACAATACTAATCTCCTCTTCTTAGTCAAATTCCTAGTTCATAGCCTTTAACCTCTAATAATCAAGGGAATTTACATTTATTTTATAAATTAATTCCAAAGCACATCCTCCCAAATCCCCTATGAGTTCACATTTCTTCACATCATCTAATATTACCCCTTTTATGACCCATTTGATTTTATAGATTACTAAGTATTCTTTATTGTGTGAAGATAAATCATACAAAATTAAAGGTGCAAACATACTTGTATGAATCACCATAGTTGGTAGGTTGGTAGTTGTTATTACAGACATCTGAATACTAACAACTATGATTGGTGTCTACACATTGGTTATTACATTGTTAAGTGACTGTGTAGCATTTACTATGATTATAGGCTAATTCACATTACTTTTTTAAGGAGTAAAGTGAAATCATACTTCATATAACTTCTTTATTTCTAATAATCACTTGGTTTCTACACTAAGCCTTCCAAACTTGTAGGTAAAGGAATCAAACCAACCTAAATCAAATTCTTTTTGTACTTTTTCTACCTTCAATAAATATAGTGGGATTGGAGGATACGTACCCTAAAAATGAATGGTTTTTATTTATAACTTATTATTACTTTGAAATTGAACTTTCAATATTACTACCTTTAATTTTAACATTTTCCTAAGAACTTTCCTTCTTGGTTCTAGCTATTAACTATGATATACCTCTACTTCCTAGCTGATCTACCTTATAATCACTACTTCTAGCATCCTCTTTCTCATCAAGAACTTTCTAATATTCCACATACCCTTATTTTTTATTAGTTTCCACATCTCCTCTTAGTGATTTCTCTTCTATAACATCTTTTCCTTATATGTCTCCAGCTCTATCAATTTCTTCTCTACTCCTAATACTAATCATAGTTACTTTGGGGTCATTTATCTTATTCCACCTTCTTTTATATCATAGTTACCTTTCTAGTCCAAAAATTTTATTTTCACTCTAAGTCTTTTTACCTTCCAATTTATGGGATTAGGTTCAAGTTCATTTTTACTCAACACTTCATCATCCATGTTTTCTTACATGCACCCCCATGGTACTCAAAGTGACTAATTCATGTTGGTTGGAGTAGACACCATGGCCTTGTCCACAACCAACATCTGGATCATCAAAGCTAGTTGATATAAAAATTTCCCTCTAATTCCTTGTATAAATCAATCTTGTGTATTCTCAAAATCTATGTATCATTATATCGTGAACTTTATGATATAACCATCAATCATAGTCTTCATCCAGTAATATACTTCTCAAGACCAATTAGTATTTAGGTTTCACAGTCTTTCAAGTTTTTCCTTAGTCCAAAATATAAATTATGTCATCCTTAGATTAAATAGATATTATTCTAATCTAGCTATCCATGCAACTAACATTCCAGATAATTTACACCAAAAAATTTCATAGATTTTTCCATAGAGGTGTTCTTGGATAATATCCTATGGAGTTTTTCCAATTGTTCATGTTTATTCCTCTACAAAGGTCTTGATTGTATCATTTATCCATATTTATGTCTCTCTACCATAAAAAAAATCTTAGCATATTTCATCCAAATAGGTTTCATGCTCACTGCACCATTATTAGCAAAGGTTCGTAGAATTACTCTAGAACATACTAATTATAGGTATAGCTTGTGTAGTAGAGATTACTAATAGGTGTATAAGGTATGAAATTATTATAAACCATATATGATGTACAATAATATACTAAATATATATACAAATCAAACACAAATAGAAGTTGAACAATAACTAATATCGCATCAAATAACAAATTAAAATAAAATTAAGTACTCACTACACATAAACCACACATAAAAGAAGATGAGGAAAACCATAACATCAAACAAAATTATATTAAATAAAATTGTTATTTATATTCTTTTACAATCCTATTGTCTCTTCACATTCTAGCCTTTCAAGATATAAAAAAAAAGATTCATCACATTATTCTATTACCCGATTAGGCTTACAAGGCCGAATACATACAAAAATTATACAAAAGACAAAATAATACATTTCACAAATGAAATCATCTCATATACTTCATTATTTTACCAAGATCCGTTCTTCATCCAGGATTTCCTCTATGACTCATCTCATTACTCATGAAACTGCCCATTCTTGGCCTATGACAAGTTACAAGCCCGTATTCGACCCTTGGCATTCTTAATTAGACTTCTTAGAGTTATCTCACATCATCAATGGATATTATATGATCTTTAAATATTGGGATAAAATAAGAACTAAATTTTAAACTTGATCATGTTGCCAAAAACTTGAAAACTCATTGTAAGAGCTTAGTTGGATCATAATAAGCCATGAAGATAAGTCCATTCCCTCACTCTAGACCTAGTCCTTAATTAAGAACCATTATAATAGTTACCAAACTCTTTCATATCCTATATAATGTCATTATTATCTATTAAATCTTGTATAACATTTCCAATAATTTATATAAAAATGCATTTGGGTTTGGTCTCTTGGAGCCCTTGATGGCATATAGATATATCAATATGTCTCTTAAGACATCCTGATGAAACTAGCTCATAGGGGAATTTAGGTGTCTTGAAATATATTCATATTTTTTTTGAAGGTATGACAAACCCTCGTAGGAGTTTTCAATCTATATCCAACTTAAGACTAGATTATGGAAGTTTTATGTCACATTGAGGAACTCTCATCACCATGGGTATAATACATTGAATGTACAACTAGCCCATTAAACTAACTAAAACTTTGATACATTAATTATTTTTTAGCCTTGGGGTTCTCTAAATATTTTTATTATGTCTCTATGGGTCTATTGGAACTACTTATACTATAAAATGACTTTACTAGGCATGTAACACCATTTTCATTACATAAGGTAGGGACATTCTTCATTATACTTCTAGTTTCTTTCTTGGGGCCCACCTAATTCAATATGAGAGTTTGTAAAAGGGTTTTTAGGAGGACATGGGACCTCTACCCAATATATATAATTATTCACCAGTGGTTTACTAACATCCACACTGTCAAAACACCTATAATTAAGCCTGTAAGAGCCTTTTGTAGGCCATTTTTTGTACTTTATCAATCCACACGTGTGAGACAGTGACTCTACCAAGTTATCAAGGGTGTGTATAGATCATTAAATTAATTTATATAACATTTCAATCCATTTTAAGTACTTAGGAAGCCAATATTCTCCATTAGGTATTTTGCAAGGTTTAAGTAGGGTTTAGACAAGCCTATCATCTTAATGATGATTCATAAAGGTGAGGGCCCTAATATATGAAATAATTCCATAAGTTATTAATACACATGGGTCCAATACTATGGATAATATATTCAATTCCCATCCATATCCTCCTTCAATAACCAAGCAAAAAATTGAGGTCTCTCATATGGCAAACATGAGTGTGAAGGTCAAGAGAGGTTTCTTGGCCTTTAAGCCTTAAAAGTGAATTTTGATGGATAAAAATGCCTCCAAAAGAATTTAATAATATTAAATTATGTGTGATGGTGACTATATGTGTACAAACCTTACCCTTTAGTCAATAAGCATATAGAATTTTAGGTTAGGGTTTGTAGGTAGATTTGTGTCTTTGACCCTAATAGCCTACATATTTCATTTTTTCTTCACTCCAATGGATGTCACCTTCATATAATATTACATCAAGGTATTATTAAAATTTTTACCTCCTCAAATCTTCACATTTACATAGTATTATATTTTCTTCACTCTTTCTCACCCATAGGCTTGTAGGTACACATTAGGACTGTAGGTCTATGTTTAGGCCTCTTGAATCCAATTCATAAGAAACTATCTATTTTGGATGGTCTAACCATAATAACATCTATTTATTTGATCTCATAACCTCTTCCATGATCACCATGATATCCCTATACCTTTTATCACTTCACCTATCATCCTAAGTGTACCTTTTCTTAGGTTTGCACATGGTAAGCTTATGGATCTTCATGGAGGCCTAAAACCCTACCAAGTTTGAGAATGGATTCACTTGATTATTTTTTTAATATTTCTTAAAATTTAATAAATATAGGGATCCTATATAATTTTTATCATACTTTACTATACCTCAAATCCAATACAAAATGAGTGCCACTTTTCCATTTTGTTTATGATAGGCATGTAGGCCTCTTGGCTATAGGTGGTCATTTAGGATTATCTAGGCTAGTTTAGCCTTCGTAGAGTGATACTAACTTCATGGAAACTTAAATAAAATTCTAAGTTAACCCTTGAAACTTTTAGTATCCATAAACAACCATTTCCAACATGTATTTTACTCTTGTTTCCTACTATAGGTATATACACAATCATTAGGTCTAAAAGCTTCCTTTTTCCTTGTGTTTGGTATTTCTGATCTCTATTGGATAATTATGGAAGCATGGAATAAGTGGATTATATAATGATGTATCTTTCATCACTTTATTGGGACTAAATGACCTGGAGTACTCATTTGGAGCTTTCATAGTCCTCCTCTAGGATTCACACAATCTATTATTAGGCTCATACAATCAACCAAGTACACCTCCTTTTTTAGTAGAATATGATAATGAAATGTGAGTCCAATTTGGTATAAGTAATATTATTAATATTATTAAACCCTCTCCACTCAATTATCTTGCACTTATCTACCTATTTCACCTCAACATACAAGCAGACCTATAGATGGTTGTTTTAGACTTGGAGCACCTCTTTCTTCTTGAGGTATGCCTGTTGAATTTGGCATAAGGAAACCTTTTTGGATATGATGGAAGAATTTTTTGGGGTTTATAAAGAGAGTGTGATGGTGATTGAGGTTTCATGAAGACATTTCAAGGTGAGAAACCATTCTAATCAAGCAAAACTTGCCTACTAGACCAAGAATCATTCAAAACAAAGAGGTTTGTTATAGGTATAAGAGTGATCAATAAAAATTGTCATTGAATATGAATTTATATAAGCTATAAGACACTTCATATACATATTTAAATCATTTCCATGCATTTATTGAATCCCACAATGTTGTAGAATTAGAAAACTAACCCTTTAGGGTTTAAGAGCTTCTTATACTCTTAACAATGGTTCATAAAGATGGGGACTAAAACTAAGAAATATGGCCATGGATTAGAAGGGAATAATGGCACCTATCAACCCCTAAGTGAATTCGATTCAACACTCATTCTTCATGAACTAGGCATAAATGAATTGAGTTCCTTGGCTTGTCAAGAACCTACGAGAGGAGACAAAATGGTTTTATGATCTTTTTAACCATAAAAACACTATTTGAACATATATTTGAGTCTAATGGACTTTCATAAGATTGACACATGTCATATATCTCTTGAATCAATATGAATACCTATAAAACATGTTATTATCCCTCCTTTTGGCATTAAAAAACTCTTGTAACTTTGTTTCCTAATTTGAAACTGACTTAAAATGACTTGACAAATGTTAGGCCATACAATTACCTTTTATTTGACTTCATCAAGATTAAATAAACATTGGAATTGGACATAAAATAACTATAACAAAGGTTTGCACTAGAGATGCTTAAACAATTATAACACAAAGAAAACACCTTACTTTAATTTCTTAAAAAATACTTAAACAATGCTAAACTTGTATAAGACATTCATTTAGACTGCTTGAAAAGAGAGACCTATTGAAAAAGGTTAAGTGTTTTTTTATTAGGGGGGTGACATTTGGCCTAGGGAGGCTAAAAATGGTAAAAAATTCTTATAACTATTATTTTCAAAATTCCTACTCTATTTTTGTATTTACTATTTAGTTTTTGATAAAGTGACTAATTTTTTAAAAAAGATAATTTGTATTTTATGGATATTAAAAAAGTGAAATATATAACAAATTGAATAAAAAATATTTAAATAAATTTCCTTAGGGAAATATCCTACCTAGTGGTCCCATAATTTGTGATGTTGGATTGTGTAGTCAATTATATTTTGTTATGAATATTTGATAATGGTATATTTGGCCAAATTTAACTTTAATTGAATTGAGCACTTAATCAAGACCTATTTCACCACCTCAATATATCATAAGTACATATATGGACCTCTATATTTTTAATTTTATGTAAAAAATAATTAAAAAGCTATTTAAGCATTTGTATGTACATCCAAGGTCCTAAATTTCAAATATAACCCTTTAGGATAAAACCAAATAGAATGGGATAAAACCAATAGTTGATATTTTCCCTATGGGTTGATCCTGTCTTTCATCCTAATAATGGATATTTTTAAAATTTAGACCCTACCTTATATGTTGGTCCATATTTTTAAGATAAGTAACTTGAATTTCCCTCTTTTGATTGTTATAAAGGCACATCTAAGTCACCTATTCTATCACTTAGTACTTTCAATATTGAGGCATACTTACACTATTGCACCCTGAGCAATTCCTCCCAAATTAGATTATATTCACTTGAAGTAACATTTAGCCAAGTAAATAACCTATTATATCCAATTAAAGAAAATAATTATCAAGTATTCAATCTATATCTATATGTATACATGTAACAAAAAGAACACAATCACACTAATCACTCTAAGTGGGAGAACTATGTGGGCTCAATTTTCCTCTTCGTAGTATTGGATACATAGGCAATGATTAATCATCACAAGGTGATTTGAGTTAGATAAATTTTTTACACTCCCCCATTTTTATTTGTAGGGTTTTAACTATTGCAAGCACTATTAGGGTTTCAACTTTGAATAAGTCATTTGTAGGTCATTCACACACATCTAAAGGCAAACTTTATGTACATAAGAATATTTTAAGTAGGTGAAGGAGAATGTGCAATAATTATTTAGATAAGAGATAATAAACTATTATAAGATAATATTGGTATTAAATGTTGTTTTATTCTAGTAGATATTAAACCTAATTAGTGATATTAATTTTTAGTGCACACACAATCGAATCTGCTTGATCAATTTCAGCCATATTTCAGTCACACATAATTAGACTATAGGAAAATATATATTTTATTTTTCATAGATAACATCTTTATTTCATTTGTGATTCTTCTACTTGAATACTTTTCTTTCATTATTCTAGTTGCAAGTTAAATTAAAGCCTTTGATACATCATTCTATTCATTTTATCTTAATTAGAGTCAATACACCAATTAATTCCAAATTATGATAAAACATATTTCTTGAAAATTTGATCATCTCTTTAGATAAATTAATCACTTTGAAATTGTTCACAACTTATTATATAAAATATAATTTAGGGATCACTATGTTCTTACAACACACTATCCATCTATTAGTAATCATGATCATGATGTTAGGATTTTCATAGAATTTATGCAACCATTTATTTAGCTCTTATAAGGTATTATTAATATAATTAAGATTATTAATTATAATGATGCTAAAATAACCAACTTATAGTAGTTATTCCTTGATCACCATTGTGAATTGATCTTTTAGATCATCAGAATAATGTTGTCTAAAGCCATTTTATTTGTAAAATTTGTAATAAATATCCCACATGTTGGAGAAATATTTATTGAGCCTCTCATCACCTATGTTTTATTGCTCCTTCATGTCTTAAAATTCCTTATTTATAATTTCAATCTTGTGAAATATACTCTCAAAGCAGTTTTAAGAAATATTGTTCTCCATTTTGTCCCATATACTTCCTTTTACAAGTAGTTTGACCTCAGTTTCTAAAATTTATTCCTCATCTTTGTTCAAACCTTCCCACATTTTGAGCTCTTTTTTTGTGATACTAGATTTGCTAATCCACCTTACCATGATAAATTTAAATCTTCTTGTAGGTTTTCATTAATTCATCGATATATCTCAGCCTATGTAATATAAAATTTTCCACCTAAGTTTTAAGAGCCTTGTTAAAGCTATTATAAATGTTTATGGATGAGAACGATTCCTTGATGATTCCTAGTATATGTGTTATAGAATTAGTTTGACATGTTTTTGGGATATCAATTTGAATTAAGAGATATTTGACATATCCAAAAACAAATATGGATTTAATCCTTCATATGTTCTTCCTTTAGTTCATTTTTATCTGATTTCTTGATCATTCATGTGACCATCACTTTGATGAGTTGGTGCACCCAAAGTTATTTTTTTCAAATTATAATTATCATTTTTTATATTCTCCATGTTATTTTTAATATAAGGATCAATAATTTGCAAAACTTGTGCCACATAGGGGTCATAAACTAGCCTAGAAATAGTCTTTTCTTTCTTTTGAGGTAATGTCATTAAAAGGTTTGTGACTAAATCTACATGTGGAAATATCATATCAATTACCTTATTCCTCATTCATAGTAGTGGATACATCCATTATAATGAATCATCACTAAATTTTAATACATGTGTTATTAATTATAAAAAAATTGGAGGTGGAATAGGTTTCTTTGTTAGTGTGAAATGAGGAGGAAGTCATTTTTGAGAGGGTGGAATATGCGGAGTTAAAATCTTATGATAAATGCACTAAGTTTCCAAGATAACATCAGATTGGTCTAGTCCTTAACTAAAATAAATATATTATCCCGTGATATTGTCAATCAAAAGATAAGTATTACATGTCCAAAATGAAACATTTATATTATCTAGAGGATGAGTTGGTTAAGAGTGAGCCAGGCTCATAACCTACAATTTAACCAATTTGGAAGGACCACCTCCAAAAGTCTTGTAGAAAATTTTTATATGTTTAAGTCTATTCCATCACCACCACCACCACTAGAGGTAACTGTTGGGTGAGAGGTGGGAGCAAGATTACTAGTTTCATCCAACCTAGAATTATGTGTTATGGTTTGTTTGTGAGGAACCCTTGACTTGCGTTTCCTCAAACCACTTGATCCTCTGAACTATTAAATTTTATGATTGAACCAATCCATTTATATATTAAGTATCATCTGAATTCAAAATTTTAAATCAATTATTTCATGATAAGATCAATTTAATTATGGAAATAGTGTTGACATATATACATTATCTCCAACAATATTCTACCATCATCTACCAATCCTTTGAGGACCCATGTGGTGTTAAATGTTTTGATCTGGACTAGGCTCAATTTATCACAATACCTTTATATTAAGTAATAATCATATGGGGAATATACCCAATGGTATTATAAATGAGTCACATGTGGGTAATTGGAACATTACTTGAAATGGAATTTAATATAGCCGTGGCTATCAAAGGAGACTATTTCAATAAGAGGATGCAAGGGAAAATGTATCATGGTTATTCCAATATTTTTAGAGTTCATTGTGCTTTATAAATTATAGTGACTATGTGTGATTACAAAAATAAATCATGCCATATGCATCCTTATAAAACCTTTATTAACCTTATACAACTTCATACATAATTATATCAACAATATATTATCACTCAAAATCTTTAGGAGTCTGAATGGGCATCCTTCCCATGCACCAAACCTAAAGTAGGTGAATATAGGGAACTAGATGAATTATATACTATATTAAATGATGTGGTTGGCACCTTCCTCATATAACCTTAATCCTTAGTCCTTGTTAAGTTTCTAGGTTATTCTCATTGATAAAGCATAATTGATGCATACTTTTTTTGTTATGCTCCTCAAGAATTAACTATGGGTATTGATCATGTACTTTGGTTATAGGACTAAATTTTGCATGTCAATTGAGTAAAATAAACATTCACAGAATTTCCAAGGAGTATGCTATGTATGATTTCATATAAAATTTAATTATGACATGTATTCTTATGAGCTACCTATGTAACATATTAATGATGATGCTTCCCCAATCAACAAATTTCTTAGTAGTATATATGATGATCATGGCTAAGAACACCTAAAGATGAAATTTTATCATGGTCTTATTTACTAATATTTTCTTCTAGAGGTAACTAATTATAATAATTTCTCCTTGAAACTTATCCTAAATAAATTATTAGGTATCTTGGACAAGCCTTTACTTTTATGTTTCAATCACCTAACATTCATAATTAAGAAGTGTTTGTTAGGATAATTATCCTAATGAGCTTATCCAACCTTTTCACTCAAATTTGATTATGTATCATAAGGTGGAATATTAAAAGTGATATCAATTGATGAATTATATATTTTTTTATCTAACACATTTCCCATATACCAAACTTATATGGTATTTGGATCATAGTGTTGCACACATGAAAACACTAAGTTTTAGCATTTGATGGAGAGGGGGAATTCAACAACTTTCAATATGCAATTTTGAGATAGAAAGGTAACCATTGTGGTAATTTAATCCAAACTAATCTTCATATGAAATTACTCCATATTAAAATTTCAATTCTAGGAGTCACCTATTTTAGGTACACCAATCTACAAAATAAACATGGGTTTGAAACTCATTTATTTAAACTTCATATTTGCTCCATTTTATAGCATGGAAGGTAGCCTCAACATGAAATTTAATATTTTTAAGGGGTTTGGAGGAAAAAAATGCTTATGCAAATGTGAATAGAATCTAATAGTGGTTATGAAAAAGTGAGTTTTGCCTTCAAAAGACCTTTTAGGAGATTGTAGGGGTTAGGTGAAGTGTTAGTGTACCTAGGATATGCCAATATTTCATTTGTTTGGAAAACATCAAAGTCTATAAAAATATAAGGAAATAGATATGGATGAGAATATTTTAGTGATATTAAAATATTTATTGTGTTTTGAATGATTCATGCTTTTCTAAGCTCAAATATTAGAGAGGTGGATTTTTTGTGTTGTGTGAGTACATATGATGAGATGACTTAGTGAGAATAGAATTTTAGTATCTAGTTAGAAAATATTGATTATATTTATAGTGAAAATGTCCATGAATCAACACAAAATTCTCATAACCTTTATTTCACATCAACATACTTTTCATAACCAAGCATCTTGGCCAACCCAATCTCTTGGATTTGATATGTTTTTAATTCCTATTTAATAATCATGTCTTGTAAGATTTGTATCCTAGGAATGCCAAGAATTAAAACACATTATAGTGAATTTAATTCATGCTTTCCCATTTAGTACACCCAACCAGTTGGGATGACAAACCATCTTGGGAGCATAAGGTTCAAAATATAAATTTAGATATCATGTAAAAATGGCTAAGTATGAAAAGTAAATTTTAAGTTGAAGTTGGAATTTTAGATGAAGTATTCCTTTTGGTTTTAAAATTTGATAATTTTAATAACTAAGTAAAATTTTATGTATAATTTTTAGCTTTGGGTAGTGACATGAACTTGAAAATATACATAGGGTGAATTTAGATGATATAGGCTTCATGATTAGTGTTTTATCCATTGATTTATAGATTAAATTTAACAACACATGAAGGGTCCATCATCCTTTACTTATTTTATTTTTTTAGTTTTAAAAATATATTTTATAAACAAAGAGAACACATATGTAAGGTCCATAAAAAAAATGAAGCATTTTCAATAAAATATGATTCCTTTATTATCAAATTGTTCATAATATTTTGTATAGTTGTTAGCACAACATGGTATGAAACAATTTCCTTTTCAATAAAACTTTATAGTATTTTTTATTGTGTTTCCTATTAAATTTTTTCTTATTATTAGTTTTTGGTTTTTAACCTTAAAACATATACTTTCTTGTGTTGGGATTGGTTATCTCTCAAAAAAACATTTAATGAATTTCATTAGGTAATATGTTACATAGTGTTTTATTAAAATGTTTTCAAATATAAAAATTCTATGTATGTTCATAAAGGCCTGGTTTGTTTATTTTTTTGGGGTAGATCTTGTGATTATTTTTTCTTTAAAATTATTTTATTATGATCACTTCCATTATGTGTTATAAGTAAAAATGAATTGCCTTTCCTTATATAGGTGGCATTATGTATGTGAAACCACTTGCTTCCTTGCCATGTCTATCTCATTCTCTATGGCCTTATCCCTATAATCACATGTGAAGATAAAATTTATTTGTGCTAAAAATTAATTGATATTTTCATACTAGTTTATATCATAATACTTTCCCATGTTTTCATGCTTCCCTCGTAGATGTATCTCAGTTTCAACAAGTATTGTTATTTCCACATGATGCTAAGTTTGTTGCTAGTGGTTATATGAAAAGAATTAGGATGGATCTACAAATTATCTTAATTAGTTAATTCTTAGTTCAGATAAGGTAATATTACCAAAAACTAATTGCATAGCTATTTATATAAGGACATGACCAATTTAGATCTGCTAAACCTACCTAAGGGATATCTTATCACGTAACACCACTAGAGAAGGTTCTAAAGCCTCTAGTCAAGTAACATAACAAAATAAACATAGCTAGGTCTATGGTACATAAAATAAATCTAATATAGTGTTCACTAAATCTTGTGGAACAAAGGGGGATAGTTAAATAAATAAAAATAACATGCAAAGGAAAACTGTACTCAAGTCAGTGTATATTGAATTCTAATCAAGGAATAAAACACTCAACCTATTAATTTGTGCAATTATATAATCTACCAAATGAAAGAGTAAAAGTTAGAGATACTTAGCTTTGGATGAACCTGTCATGCCTCAATATCTCGCTTGGCCAAAGGTTCTTTGTAAGAGGTTGGCGTGTTTTTGTATAGATCACACTATAGAAATATTCTGTAGGATAAAATATTCTTACTTTGCATTCAATAATTTCCAACGAGACAATCTATCTTCCTTCCATGGTAAAATCCTAAATAATGACTTCTCAAGTGTAGAATTAGCAGAATTATGAGCTATAATAATGTGAAAATTAATATTCCCATATATTGTATTGAAGTGAAGGTGGTATTTATAGCCAATGATTAACCTTAAACCCTTCCAAAATTTTAGTTAATAAGATCTACTAGCTCAATTTTGTTAAGTAGGAAAAGTAGTTGTTAGGCCTCAAACTAGGACGAATGGGCTGACTTAGTTCCATAATGTGCATTTAATCCTTTATAACAATATTGACCTGGTTGACTTAGTATGAAAATATAGTATTTAGTTAGTTATGGGCTATTTAAAAGGATAATTTCTTAGGGAAGTGGATAAATGGGATTTTATTACTTATGGAGTTTGATAAAGTGACTTGTAGTGGGTTTATGTAATGATATATGAACTGAAAATATTGAAAAACACAAAACATATGCCCACCCCTTTCTTGGTATAACCTCTAAGGCATGCACTTAGAGAGATTGGAAATTGATAGGTTCCTATAAAAAATAAAGTATTAGTAAATGATAAAGTTTACAAATATTGTATGTATACAATGGTCAATTCTAATATAGGTCTATTTTGGAGCTATTTTACTTTGAGGGATAAAATTTTGGTCACTACACAAGTGTACCTTGAATCCTCTTTTAGTCTCACCTTTGTTCACATTTTTTTAAGGTTGTTTCTAGGGGTGAGATCTAAGATGGGTCTATTTGAGAATTACTTGACTTTGAGTGTTTCAATTTTACTGACTACACAAGTGTTCCTTGACTCCTTTTTTGCGTGCACCTTCCTTAAATTTTATTTTTCATACATAATCTAACATTAATCTCAATTTTTTCCATGACTATTTTTATGCATGATTTGAAGGGTTATTTTTAATTTTGTGTAAAAAATAGGGAGTACACCACTTATTATTTTTCTCCTTACCAGTAAATCTTAGATTTACATAGGATTGTTGAAATATTTATATACAACTAAAATAAACATATCCACTAATGTGGTTCTCTTTTAAAATGGATAACCTAATTCATCAACTGAGATTATACTTATCACTTATTTGAGAACTAATAATAAAATGTGGTCTTTGAAGTGTAAGGCATTTTTAAATACACCTCTTCATGAGTAAAACATTAAAAAAGGCTAAAGGGTTTTGTGGCTCAAATTTTTTTATTCATGTGAAAGTGAAATACATGATACATGCTTTAATGAGGTTGTATATAAATTAATCCATGTTATTTAGAATGGTTGTCTATGTTTTATCTAATGGTCATTTAAGGGAAGTTTAAAGAATTTATAACCACCTCCATAATTCATGGAAAATATTTTTACAAATTTATTCAAGAAATTTTCATTATTCTAATGAGGGTGTATCAATCTTTCTTCACCAATCTTAGTCAAAATATATTAAAGATCTGGTCAATGTGGGAATAAAAACAATTGTTGATATAATAGGTTTTATTGGTTTTATTTTTCTTACTTCTATATATATAGTGTAAGGTGAAGTGAAAGGAATATATGAGAGAGGAATATCTAAAAAGTATTTTAAAAATATAAATATCATCAAAAATCAATAAATATATTGATAACATTTAAATTTTGAAATAATAATCAAGAATTTAAATCATGTAATTTAATATGTAATAGTGCCCATTTTGATATGTCTATAGATATATAAACATAGAAATTTTAGTAAATAAAAACCTTGGAAACTTAACTTAGTGACATATTTTATAAGAAAAGGTATTTTGGACAAAATTTGATGAACAAATTATACTTAGAATTGTGGTAGCTTAGTTAAAAGTGAAAGGAATATCCAATCTGATTGTTTTAAGTGTATTGGTCCCATTGTTTTCTTATTATCTTCTAGACTACAACTCGTTTTTATATTAAGTAATTAAAAATTTTCAAATTTAAATAATAAATAAATAAATACGTACTTTTAAACTTCTATATTACATTAAAATTGTAAAACAAATTTCTTAAAATTATATGATATTTTTTTTCCTTACAATCTAATAAATTTATATTTTAAATATCTTTAAGGATATATATAAATTTAAGTCTTTGAATAATTTGATTTTATTTTCATTTTTATAAAATTAAAATGGTCAATTAAATCAACATATATCATGATGTAAAAAAGTAAAAAACACAATTTTTATAATGGAAAAGTTTAACAATCATCAAAAGGGAAATTAAAATTTTGTATCATAATTTTTTTATCTCTTAAATATAAAATAACTTATTTTCTTTAATATTCATAATCTTATAATATTTAAATCAATAAATGAGACTCAATCATTTTTTTTAATTTTATAAATAGTTTTTTTTTTTTAAAAAACTTAACATTTGAATAATATTTAAATATGAAGATGAAAGTTTTCAATATAACTATTTATTCAGTTTTGATTAAATTGTTTTATAATTTTTAAAACATGTATTTATATAATAATTTTATATATAAATAATTCATTAAAATTGATTAAAATAATATTGTAGAATACATTTTAAATATAAATTAAAAACTAAAATTATTATTGAATATAAATCCTTCAAAATCTATCATCCATATTATTTTTTAAATATATCTATCAGTTTCCAAAAATATTTAATTACACATTAATTTTAAAAAAAATAAGTATGACAGAAAATTTCTTTCCAACATTATCACTTCTTATTTCAAGGAGTTTTGTAAATTAGTAGATGTCATAACATATGTGGTATATTATCATTTTCACAAATTAAAATATAATTATTTCAACAGTTTGGTTATATATATATATATAAATAAAAAAGATTGAATTTTTTATTATAAATTTATTAATAAATTAAATGATATAATAATAATTAATTTTAAATATTTAATTTTTTTAATTGAGAGATTATTTTATAAGTAAAATATTTTAATGATTTAGATAGACAAATGTGAATCAAACAAAATTTTATTTTATTTTTTTAAACTTAAAATTTCAATAGAATTTAAAGATTGTTGGTGAAATATTTGACACTACAAAAAATATTGTATTTTTACAATACTGAAGGGATGAAATTACATCCTCTATTATGATGGAAGGTTTATTTTATTGAAAGCAAGGATATAATTAAATTAAACTATACACAATATGCACAAGAAAAATTATCTATGGGTTTTTTGATCTCAATTTTTAAAATAAAAATAAAAATAAAAATAAAAATAAAAATAAAAATAAAATAAAAGGTTGTGCACAAATAATCCAACTTAGACCTTATACCTTGCAAACCAAAAAATAACTTATATGTGTTTTAATGGTTCAAAAATAAAAACTTGCATTTTTAATGGTAAAAAGACATATATCGAGCATAATAATAATGTTGATTACTAGATATTTTCAAAACATAAAGTTATTTAAAATATCTATGTATTTCTTATTACAAGTGGACACAAATTTTCTTTCCCTCTCCTTTCAAGCCAAAAATTGATTAACATTAGAATATCTATTTCTTCTATTTATAAATTTATAAGGGAATGAGTTGACCCTTAATATTCTTATAAGTGTTATTTTCAAGATTTCCACTGTAATTTTTTTATTTTTTATTTAGTTTTTGATAAAGTGACTAAAATACTACAAAAGATAATTTGTACTTTATGGATATTAAAGAAAGTGAAATATATACCCAAAAAAAATTAAAAAAATATTCCCTAAAGAGATTACCCTATGGAAAGACTAACACTTAGTGGGCCCACTGTTTGTGACGTTGGATTGCTTCCAAACTTGCTTGTCTCTTGATACATCTTAAGCATTATGAACTTATTCAAAAATTATGTTATGAAGTATTCTTTATGTATCAATGTGTTCTTGCAGCACATTTTCCAGTTTTTTAGTGATTATGATTACGATGTTAAGAGTTTCATATAAATTTTTCAACCATTTGTTTAGTTCCTCTAAGTATGCATTAATCTTGCTAAGATTTGTTCATTATATTGAAGATTAAAACACCCTCTTAGAGTAGCTCTTCCTTGATCATTGTTATGAATTGATTTTTTAAGAGTAAAATGTTGTCCAAAGTTACATTTGAAAAAAAAATCAAAGTGAATATTTGACATCTTGGAACAAGATTCATTGAGCCTCTCATCACCTATTTTTTTATACTCCTTCATGTCTTGAAATACTTTAATAAAGTTTTTAATCTTGTGCAATATACTCCCAAACCAATTTTAATAAATATTGGTATCCATTTTATCCCATATAGCTCATTTTAAAAGTAGTTTGAACTCAATTGCCAAAATTTATTCCACATATTTATTCATATATTACCACATTTTGAGCTCCTTTTTATGATACTATATTTGTTAATCCATCTTGTTACTCTAAATTTTAATTTTATTTTAGGTTTTCATTACTACATCAATATACCTCAGCCCATTTAATATAAATTATTCCACCCAAGCCTCAAGAGACTTGTTAAAGTTATTATACTATTTATGGCTAAGATTACTTCCTAGATAATCAGGTTGAGATGTTGTTGGGACATCAATTAGACTCAAGATATTTTACATATTCAAAAATTTATTTTATTTAGTTCTTCATATGTTCTTGTTTTAGTTCATCTTTCTCTTACCTCTTCATCATTCATGTCTACATCAATCTCATGAGTGAGCACCCTTGATGGTATGCCCTACAACTCATGGGATTATTGATTTGAGTCATGGTATTATAACTATCTTGTTAGTGGTTAGTGACAATACCACAACTAAAGAGTTGTAGGATTGTCCTACAACTAAAGGGATTGCTCTATTCAGTCACAGGATTGAAATAAAGAGCTATAATTAAAAAAGAAAACACTTGCCCCATCCTTAAAATAGATTCAAGGATAAAGGACATACTGAATTCTTTATTATAGGGCCAGCTCTTTATACCTCTTTTGAAAGTTTAAAATGGATTAAGAACATTTTTTTTATGCTGAATGGAACATTTGGGTGCTTAGGCAAATATGTTGATAAATTTTTAATTCAAAGTTACAACTTAAGACCAAGGGGTCAAGAAGAACATCACCAAACATTTAATTTAAGTGCTTAAAAATGAACTCATTTATGAATTTTTTGTCTTCAATAGTTGTTTAATCTAGTTTGTTTGGAAAAGAGAAGGTTTATGTGTGTATGCTCTTTCATTTTTCCCCTTTAGGGAACCCTTGGAATCAAAAGCACCATCCTTATTTTCACACATGCCTAGTCCAAGACATAGAAATAATGTCATCTAAAACACTCCCCCAAAAACTCACAATAGTTTGGGTGATCTTGAAAATAACCCTAAAGTCTTTCTCTTATGCCTTTTATTTCATTGAATCTTGGCTTGTGAGGGCGAATTCATCACCTCTTGTAAGTTATATAAGGAATCTTGACCCAGGGTTTCATCTCCCAATATTGAATTCATCCACTCCCACTAGGATTGGAGGTTTGAGTAGTTAAACCATCTTCTATTGTTGGAGTTGCACATGGGACATATCTAAATTTTGGATATCATACTACACTGAGCAAGTGATGTATGTAGTGGTTGCAAAAATGACAAGACCTTTTTATAACAAGCCAAGTGCCACAAATACCTAGTTTCATGATTTTCTTTTGCATCATGATGTGAAAGTCATTTTGTAATTGATTCCCCTAGAAATGTTTGAGAACTTGTAGATCTTAGACAAATCCACACTTGCCATGGAAGTGTTTTTGGTGGAAGGTGTGCCTCAAGGTCCATGTCACAATAATGTCATTTGAGAGAAGGGGGATGTAAAAACCCTACTATATAATGCACATTTTACTTTTTAGATAAACACTAAAAGCCTCTCAAATGATGTATATTGATGGATTATAACACTACCAAGCAACTTTGTCATTTAGGATCTAAGAGAGATTAATTATTTAGTTTTGTCCTAGATTAAAGTCTTGTTTGGATTCAAAACTTGGTGTGAACAAATGATATAAACCAAACACATAGTCCTCATTTTCCTTTGAAAAAAGAGGTGTTATGCTACCCACATGAATCATCAATTTGCCTTGTTCAAAGTTCATCAAAACTTGGAGTCATATCATCCACTTTGGTGTAGTTATGCTACCCAATTGAGTCTATATTATTACCAAACATTGTTTAAAGTCCTTCATTTATAATCCAAATTCAAAATTGCACCTTCACAAGTTCATAGGGTTGATGTGATAAGTGGGTTCACCATTTGCACTAAACTTGAGGGAACTTAGGTTCAATTTCTAATTTGGGTTGAAGGCCATTTAAGACTCATAATCATTATCACTACTTGATAGACTTAAGTCATTTTGTGCTACCATCTTATTTCCATTAAGATCAATTGAATACATACTTTTTTTTCCTTAGAGATATTTTCAAAACTTTAAAGATATGTATGTCATTTGAGTGCTATGCTATCAAATTTATGAGAAACCATCCTTTCCTAAGATATTTTTTGAAATAAACATTTTGTCACATCTTTTCAGTAGTCTAACATTGTTACATTTGCTCAAAACATTTCAAACATTGTTTCATAGACCTTATTGCATAGAGTTCAAGTTTGTGCGTGCATTTTCCAATCCAATCCAAGTATACCTTTGTGAAACTTTGTCTAGAAAAGTTACATCATTCACATTTGTCTAGCCTATTTGTCAAAAGAACCAAGCTTTGTACCATTATTTATGAGAAAACAAACTATCTCTAAAGTACCTTTTATTTCATACCTCATACCTATTTGATCAAGTTCATGTCCAAGATTGAATGCCTATTTTTTCTATAAGTGTTTCAAATCTGTTAGATTAAAATATCATATATTTCAAATTCCAGCTTTTGATGTCATTTGGCCAAGAGTCCTAGTGCATGCCTTGTTTAAGCTTAGCTTTTGATGTCGCATTTGGCCAAAAGACCTAACAACTATTTATTTCCTAGATTAGACCAATTTGAAATACTTCAAACTTAGATTTTGGCATTTCAATTTTTGGTCCATTTACTTAATATTTTTGTATAAGATGTATAACTTTAGATACTTAACATTAGCTTATTTTAACAAAAATCATTACATAAACCTTTCCATCCTTTTGAAAAAATCTAGACCAAGTTTGAACATTATCTGTTTAGATTTTGTAGAACTCTATTCCCTTTCTATCATAAAACATTCACTATGGATCCCAACATGTATTCTTACACCCATAGTGGACTCATGTACAATCCAGGGATTAGTAATGTAGTTGCACAAGAATAAATGGTGAAATATCCCTACATAGATAATATTACTTATGAGATAGACCCTGATCCCTCTTATAATACTCAAATAGGGGCACAAAACCAAGATCCATTGGCTAAATATTTTGTTAATATGCCACCATATTCAGAATAGGACCAATAACAAACTGCACAATACCTAGCTACAATACCCACAACTGATGAACTAGTTCCTCAATGATCATACTTTAATAATATGCCTTCCATGTATGATCAATTTTTATTTGAGCATCATTTGTTGGAGAACAAATATGAGATTTTGGTTAGAGCCATAGAAGTATGGGCTAAGTTTCTAATGGACTTCCCTCATGAAATTTTACCAAGCCTATTAAGAATACCTCACAACATATTGTATAGTCAACATGATTCTTCTATAAATCCTTTGACTCTAGTCCAAATCATGTATGAGGACCCTAACATAGCTAACAAAATAAATGACCTCATGGAAGACCACTTTAACCAAATGCAGACAACATATTAAACCTACCTAAATCTAGAGCGCAATTTCAATTAGATGACCATGGTGAGTAAACCTCTTATTGAATTAGTTCCTTAAAAAAAAGTTTTCATAGAGTTAAATGGTTAAGAAAATTAGAGTTCAAACTTATTCATGCATAACACTTTGGTAGACAACTTGTTTCATATGTCAAATATCGAAGAAGTGTCTTTTGCTTCTATGTAGAATAATGAGCGAAACACAATGGATAATACGCAAGCAATGTCCAATCCAAATCAAATTGGTACTAATACATAAATAAATATTTAACAACATGTGACTTTATTTAATACCACAAGCTATTTTTCAAACCCAATAATGAGTGCTTCTACACCTAAACCTCAACCAGCTACTTCATCAAGTGCACAACAATGCCATGCCTCAACAAAAAAATGTGATGAATCCTATTCCTCCTCAATAGAGGACAAGTAACATTCTAAAAAAATAGGCATAAATGAATATACCAATACAATAGAGGCCAAACATATTACCACCTCAATAGGTTGCAGCTAATGTTCCACCTCATTAGGTAGTAGCAAATGTACCTTCTTCTTTGTATACCAACATACCAATTCAAAACCAAATGATGTTTAATAAACAACATATTCATGTTGGTCAGTGAAAGGTGAAAAATATCTAACATGCATTCACTTCCCAATCAATATTTGTGCAATAAGGGGGTTCTAATGTCTCTTAAATACCTACTAGGTAATAATTATCTTTTTTGCAGAACATACCACTCATTCAGAGATAGGGTCTTGGTTCACAAGTTCCCACTCAACAATAAGGTTTGATTAGTCAACAACAGATCCCTATTCAACCACAATAGGCATAGTATGGTTATATCCCTCCATCCCAACCTCAAAATCCTCCAATTCAAACCTTCATCACCAACCCAAACTAGAATATCACACAACCAAATGTGAAATTTCAACAAGTACATCCTAATCCATGTATGTGT
Source organism: Torreya grandis (assembly GCA_037957365.1). Lineage (NCBI taxonomy): Eukaryota > Viridiplantae > Streptophyta > Pinopsida > Cupressales > Taxaceae > Torreya > Torreya grandis. The sequence goes on from JARHVA010003088.1 coordinate 1,838,404, forward strand.
ATTCTTGGTTTCCCAAGCAATATAATGTATACCAAATACCTCCATCATACCCCAATAAAAATTTTCCACTCATGACTGCTCAACCATCTAGCCAATATTCCCACTAGTTTCCTATCCCAAGAATTGTAACAAATTAAGGATGCAATCAATGCCATCCAAGTGAGGAAATAGACTAAAAAGTTTAAGTTGGATGATGTGTGTTCCTATCCTTTCAATATGGATTACTTATATATTCCATTTCCTCTGGGACATGAACCACCAACATTTGATAAATACAAGGGGATAGGTGACCCCAAAGCCCATTTAACCAAGTTCTTTGTCACATGTCAACTAGTGGTATATAGTGATATATAAATTTTGTTGTTATTTCTAAGGATCTTAGTTAGAAAAGCCTTAGATTGGTTCTTAAAGTTGCCTAAGAATTCATTAACTAATTTTTTTGATCTTTCAGATGAGTTTGTATAACACTTTTCCTATAATCTCAAGCATGAGATTTCATTGGTTGACTTAATGCAATCAAAGTAAAAATATGATGAGAGTTTTTCAAGCTATATATAGTGATAGAGAACACTTGCAAGCTGATTCACTCACAGTTTACTAGATAAACAATTATCCATTATAGTCACTAAAAACTTGCATAGTGAAATAACTTATCATTTGGAACTACAATGTGCACATACCTTTAAAGAAATAATTAACAAAGGTTTGTTGATCAAGTGAGTGCTCATTAATAAATGAGTCATCAAGATTAATTAAACTAATCAAAATCAAGGTACCAATTAGGGAAGCAACGAAAACCAACATCCAATCTAAGCACAAACATCAAAAATAGCATAGGCCAATAACCAAGACAGACCAAATCAGTTCAACCATAATAAGAATGTTGTGGAAAATAGATTAACTGAGTCAAGACATGTCCAAATAGTGTAAAAATCATCCATACCACCTTTTTAGCTTACTCCTACTTGAAAACCTCTTCAACCAACACCACAAGCATAACAACTAAGACCTGCACAACAAATGCCACAACCTTTGCCATTACAAAACCCTCCTCCAAGGAGAACTATGCCTACGCATCATGTTTTTAGTGACCTTGGAGAGCTTATTGAGTTAGTATTTCATAAACTTTTCACCTCTGATCTGATTAATTGGCCTATACCAAAATATTATCCTCAAGGTATCCCTTATCTTGATTGGTACCATGAAAATGAATTTTGTGAGTATCATTAGGTCAATTGGTATAATTTATGAAGATGTATACAAATCAAACATTTAATTAAAAATATGTTGGATAATGGGGAGATCATATTGGATGGTGGTGCTTCCACCTCCAATTAGACTCTTGGCATCTATCAAAACCTTTTTACACATCATAACCAACAACATGGCTAGTGCAATAGTACCAAAATCAAAGGTCAGATCAAAAAAATTAGTAAAACTAGAAAAATCAATAGCAAAACTAACCACATCAAAATAATAGATAAAACCAAGTTCAAAATGGTAAAATCCAACAAACCTACCATGTAATTGCACATGACTACAACAGAGTTGTAGGTCATATTGAAGGGGGTAGCATTAATACCATCTCCATTAATTATAGGCCAAATTTTAATCAATGTAGACCATTGATAAACAATAATAGTCAATTGAATTACAAGGATAATCCTTATTTGACTTGAGACCACATGCACGTGAACCAATAAACATGGATTTTCACTTTTAGACCTTATACCGATAAATTTTCCTTGCCCTGTGACCACATGCAAGTGCACCGACAACTGAGACTTATCCTATCTGGTCCCACACTATCACCATCATTTATTAGCAATCATGGTCTTGTATTCAATCCTAACTATGTAATCACAAATTGGAGATCTAATATTACCATCTCATGCCCACAACCATTTTCCACTTTTTCCATTACCCAATGAGCCATTAAACCTCAGAATAAGACATGTACCATTGACCCAAAAAAGAAGTTTGATATCATGGAATAATTGCAAAAGACACCAGCCCAAATATCTATTTTAGATTTTTTATGAACATCAATAATCCAAAAGAACATTTTTAATGAGTTCTTAACCCAATCCACTGTTACTAGTGACATATCCCCTAATAAATTTCAAGCTTTGGTTGGACAACTAGCTCCAGCCCAACAAGTCACATTTAACCAAAGTGATATGGCTTCCCTTGGCCCACTCCATAATAATCCATTTTACATAAAAGTTTATATAAAGTGAAACATGTCCTTATAGATATTGGATTAGGCCTCAACATAGTGTCTCTAAAGATCATCAAGCTTTTTGGGTACACAATGGTAGATCTCCAACTAGAAATGATAACTATCAAAGCCTATGATAATTAGGAGAGAATCACAAGGCACCATTAGCTTGCTAGTTATCATTTAGCCTTTAACCCATGATACACTTTGCCATGTGCTTGATCTTGATTTATCATATAATATGATTCTAGGTAGGCCTTGGTTACATGAGACTCATGTACTCCCATCAACACTACACCAATGTATCAAGTTTTCCCACTCAAGGATGGAAGTGAATATTCTAAGAGATTTTCACCCATATGAATATTGAAAACATCTTGAGGACAATTTTCAAAGCTACAATTACCAATACAACATGAATCCAAGTTCCAAATAGGATAAAGGAAAGGCCATTCTTATTGATCTTCTAAAGGATAATTGCATAGATCCTAATACCCTAGATTCCCTTTCCCACATGCCACCTCTTAAATCTTCCAATAATTTAACCATTTTAGATAATGGACCAAGGGAGTATGTGACCCATGATACCTTTCATATTGCCAATCTTCTTCAAGATCCCAAGACTTTTACAATACCTAAAGTTACCCCACACATGCATTGGAAATAAAAGAGCAAAAATAAATGACCTATCATGTTTATCCCAACATCTGGCCTAAAAGCAAACCCTCTCAAGGGAGATGAATCATGGTTATACAATGAAAACCAATCTAATTTTTATAAGAGTACAAATTATCCTATTCTCAATAGGATCATGGAGAATCAAGATTATGAAGGAAGAGGCCTCAGACCGAATCAACAAGGAACCATTGAGCCAATTTCTATGACTAAGTACAAAAGACCCTATAGACTTGGATTTAAATTTCTTGGGGGTGACCCCACATATCTTATTTGAGTTCCATCACTGATGGCTAGTGATGATGATGTCAATAGTGAAGCAGAGTCTGATCATAGCCTTATCTATGATGACGTAGTTGAGACTAACTTGTTTGATAATAATGCCATATGTACTCTTAGCCTAATCATTCATGATAACCCATTGTCATTATACTATTCCCAATTGATATATTAAGACCAACAAGAATCTAGTTTACCAATTGATGAGTTTTAGAATGATGAGGCATTCTATGATTTTCTAGCCCTTAGAGACAACATTTCATTAGGAGATCATAAATCAAGATTCTCAATCACATTGAATCCTAAAGCCTATTTTAGAGAGTAGGTGAACACCCTTAGCCAAAAACAAATAAATAAAACATTGAGGTACCAAAGTGAAAACCTCTTTGAGGCACTTTTTGAACAGGGAAAAATTAAAGATAAAGGCCAGTCTAGTGGTGAAAACCTATTTTAGGCACCATTAGATGGGGGTGTTCATTCTTCTTCAAATTTAGACCAAGAGACCACCAATTATAAAATTGCTTATGGATCTGAGTTTAGTTTTGAGAAAAAAACAAGTGTTTGATAAAATTCTTCAAGAATTTATGATTATTTTTGTCACATGGCTAGATATCCCATTAGAGGACTCAGATTCATCATGCCTAGGAGAAGTTGAAGAGCTAGTCCTAATAGAGGAACTTGATATAGTACAATAGTTTAGGTCTTTACCTAATATCCTAAAAGATGGTTTAACCCTTATAGTCAAAGATACAACATAGGTAAACATCAGGACTCTATTAGACCTAAAATGGATAAAATTAAGCACATCCCTCACTAAGGAGGAATGTGAAGTCTTTACAGCTCTATTAAGAGAATTTATAGATATATTTGCATGGGCTTATTTTGACATGCTAGGTTTGGACCCCACCTTGGTTTTACATAACCTTGTGGTAAATCCTGATGCCAAACCAATTAATCAAAATTTACCAAAGATGCATCTTCTCATTTCTATATTAGTAAAGAAAGAGTTAGAAAAACTCTTAGAAGTAGAATTTTTTTGATCCATTGACTACTCAAAATGGATATCTAATGTTGTATTTGTTAGAAAAAACTTAAAGGAATCATAATTTTTACTAATTTTTGAGACATAAACAAAGATTTCCCTAAGTATGACTTTCCATTTCCTAATATTGACATGATCATTGACTCCATGATGGGTTATGAGATGTTTTCACCCATGAATGGATTTTTAAGATACAACCATATCAAAATAACACTAGAAAATCAACACAAGACAACATTTACCACTCCATTGGGAAAAAAATATTATCAAGTAATGCCATTGGGTCTTAAAAATGCTAGAGCTACCTATAAAAGAGCCATGACTATTATATTCCATGGTATGATGCATGATATTTTTAAAGACTGTGTTGATGACATATTAGGCAAATTAAAAACTAGGGCTGACCATCTACTAGTGCTACATAAAATACTTGAAAGACTAAGAGAGTACAAAGTTAAACTAAATCTAAAGAAATGTGTATTTGGAGTAACATCTAAAAAAATAGTTGGCTTCATTATGTCTTATAGAGGCATTGAAATTGATCTAGCTAAATTCCATGCCATAATAAAGATGCCACCACCAACCAATTTGAAGTAGCTCCATAGTTTGTAGGGAAAGATCCAATCAATTCAACACTTCATATCATAGTTAGCAGACAAGTGTCATCCATTTACACATCTTCTAAAGAAGGGAGTCGCACTCCACTGGGATAATCAATGTCAAATAGATTTTTATTAGCTAAAATATTACCTCATAAATCTACCTATTTTGTTACCCCATATGCCAAAAAAACCATTTTTATTATACCTATCAGCTATAGATAGTGCTTTGGGGGAACTTCTAGATCAAAATGATGACAATATAAAATAACACACAATATAATACTTAAGTCATACATTGTTCACATATGAACACAATTATATGCCTATTAAAAAATCCTATCTAGCCATGGTATTCACAACTCAAAAATTGTGACACTGCATGTTGAACAATAAGACCATGGTCATTTCAAAAGTAGATCCACTTAAGTATCTACTATCTAAAAAAAATTACAAGGTAGAATGACCAAGTGGATCATGCTTCTTAGTGAGTTTGACATATAATATGTTAATCAGAAATTAATCAAGGGACAAATCCTTGTAGATCAACTTGCTAAAGCACCCCTTTTAGATATAGAGCCACTCACATTCCAATTTCTTGATGAATCCATATTGACCATCATTGACACACCTATTGAAGAGTAGCAATAGAAGCTATATTTTCATGGATCATTTACCACACATGGATCAAGGGATGGCCTCTTATTTATTATACCACAGGGGGATCTAATTCCCAAGTCTTTCAGAATCAGTTTTCCTTTTACCAAAAACATGGCCGAGTATGAATCACTTGTTATAGGACTTCAAAAGGTAGTACAATGGAACATATCTGATCTCTAGGTTTATGGTGATTCTTATTTAATCATCAGTCAGGTCATCAACCATTTCCAAACTAAAGATGACAAGCTAGTTCCCTACAAAGCTATGGTTGACACTCTAAAAAAGAAAATTATAGATATCCAATTTGAGCATATACCAAGGGTTAGTAATAGAACTATAGATGCCATGGATACTATTGGCTCTTTGATTTGACAAAGAAAGAAAGAGAGTATTAATTCCTCATTGAGAATTTGGTTACACTAGCTGATGAACCTTCAACTGTTGTCATGATTTGTGATATTATTAGTCCTAATTCTATCTATTATTTTGACCTTTATAACTATCTTCATGACCAAGTTATACCACCTGACCTATCTCAAAAACAAACCAAAGCCTTCATTTACCAAACCACTCATTATACCTTACTTGGATCAACCCTCTACTACCATAATTTTGATATAACTCTACTTTATTATTTAACTTTGGCATAATATACACTAGCGTTATGAGAAGTAGAAGGAGTGTGTGGAGCCCACTCTAGCAGGGCAATCTTGTCCAAAAAGCTCTTGCATACTAGTTATTATTGGCCCATGATGGACATAGATGTAGTTGTATATGTATATAAGTATGATAAATGTCAATGGCACACCAATATAATTCATGCCCTCACTAAGACACTAAAACCAATGTTGACAGCATGCCCATTTGCCACATGGGGACTTGTCTCATTAGGAAAATCAATCTTACATATTCATATGGCCATAAACACATCCTTATTGCTACTAAATATTTCATTAATTGGGTTGAAGCTATACCCCTCACATGACTGGAAAGTAAATTTCCAGGTTCATCTTTAACCATCTCATCTACCACTACGATATCCCTTCTGACATTATATTTGATAATGGAGAATCATTCAAGAACAAGGATGTTGATAAGCTATGTGTTGAATACAATATCACAAAACATTTCTCTAAAACATATTACCCTTAAGGTAATGGTTAGGTTGAGGCATCCAACAAAATAATTATTAACATTCTCAAAAATATTGTCAATGATGCTAGTCATGACTAACACCTTTAGATATTCTATGCCCTTTGGGCATACCATTCCAATCACTATACCCCCATAATATCTAATCCATACTAACTTATTTTTGGTATAGAGTCCATAAATCCCATTGAGGTTGAGTTACCTTCACTATGCACATCTTTCAATCATGTCCTAGATGATCATGACTATCGAGTAGTTCACCTGCAAGAGCTAGACCTACTTGATGAAAAATACACAATTATGCTCAATAATCTTTAGGCATATTAGAACTGACTCAAAGGCCACTATAATCGATGCATAAAGTATAGAAAATTTGAAATTGATGATCTTGTTCTTAAATAAAACCAAAATAATACCTTGGCCAAGAAGAAGCATAAAGGTAAATTCAAACCATACTAGATAGGGCCTTTCATCATTACTGTAGATTATGGACCAGGAGCATATAGGCTCACTACACTAGATGGAGATGAAATTTTTAATCTAATGAATATTATTCACCTCAAGTGGTAATATTCTTGAGCACTATGGTATATTGTCTATAAGGATTGTTTTAATTGTGTTACTTTCTCACTTTTTTTCTTTGAACAAATATTATTATTATTATTATCACTTCCCTTAGCCTATTACTTACCCATTTTCCCATTTTGTTTTATCAACTAAGCATGTTTTGAATCCTATCTACGTATCTTATTTGACCTTAGTTTTTCCATTCATTGTACCCTTTTAGTACCAATGAATCTGATCACTTTTGGTAGTTATTTCATGCAGTTCAAATAGAGATGGTATTTTGGAGTAGTATAATAGAAGTTTTATTAGTTACATCCTTCATTTCTCATTCCTTTCTTATCATTGATCTTTATACTAATTATAACTACCTATGGGAAAATTAGTACCATTGATCTATGTCATTATGTCCTAGTTATAACTTCCTAGGGGCAAACTAGGGGCAATATTTGTTTATTGAGCTTTGACATACCAACTTGCCATTTCCTATGCTTTACTATTCATTTATACCAACTGTGTCTATTTTATTTGAATTGATTGAAAAAATAGTCATATTCCTTTGCTATAGAGTAGAACTATAGTGACTTGAGGTCTTACTCTAGGACTATGTAGCCAATGTTTGATACTTATTTAGGTTAGCTCAATCATCCTAAGCTATGCTCTTACCATTTTGTGAGTATCCTAAGCCACGCTCTCACTATTTTATGAGTAACCTAAGCCATGATCTCACCATTTTATGAGCAACCTAAACCACACTCTCATCATTTTATAAGAAACCTAAGCCATGCTCTCACCATTTTATGAGCTTAAAACATTTAGTATCTTGTCATTCTCAATCGAGTTGAGATACTCTAAAGATTCTAAAAACATTTGTAAAACCATTAGAAAAACCAAAAACATTGATCACTTCTTTGCCTTAAGGATTATAGGAACCCTTACTAAGTCATAATTAAATCACTTTCCACATAGTTCCCCATCCTTTTTGTCCCTTTTTCTCATGCACTTGCCATTTTTCAAGACCATTCCTATTCTTCTATCTCATCCATCATGTTCATTTTCATCATCTATAATTTTTCTTCCCATTTCCTAGGAGAACTACATTTGGCCTGAAGTTTTTGTTGGATATTACATCTATGGAACTATTTAGGTAACATTCATTTGCCTAGTGCATATGGAGATAGCTTGGCCACCCCCTTCCATTTCTTTTATTCCCTCATTATGTTAGTTTGTTAAGTTGTCACCTATTTTCTAGGAGCAATGTTCATATGGATTAAACTAATTTGCTTGTTTCTTTGTTTTTTTGTTTTTGTGCATATTTGTTTGATTTATATACTATTACTTTGATTCAATATATTTTTGGTCATTGGATGATTCCTTTCCTGCACTTACACTTGAATCCATCCATATTCATGTGTTTGCATTGTCATCATGGTTTTTATCATTAGTGCATTATTTTTTCTTGAGTATTGGATTTTGGGAGTAAGTCATTATGAATATTTTGGCTAAGTCCTCATGATGATATACCATGATGCCTAGCAACACATGCTACAACAAACCTCACCTTCAAGAAGTCTATTTAGTAATGGTGGCATCGGCATCTCTTCAGCATCAACATCCCAATCATATCCTACATAGAGTAATTAAATAATGAAATAATTTCAACCTCTATTAGTTTAAATGCACATCTCTTTACTAGTATGTTGTTCCAATTCATCATTATCCTTTGTGTTAAGTTACCATCATCATTATCCAAATCAATCATGTTTTCCATAATTGAGGTCCAGTGATTATAATTGCCTTTGGGCAAACCATTATACACTATCCCACCTGCATTTCTCAATGATTATAAGTACCTTTGGGAAAATCATTATGTTCTCATCAAATTTACTTTCTTTTTCCCCAAATAGGGGAATATTTTTATCTTGTTTATCTATCCTAACTGGGACAACTCCATTTTCTCAATGATTATAACTGCCTTTGGTTAAATCATTGTGTTATCATACCACATTACCACTATCGGGGTATAATACTTATAACCACCTTTGGGTAAACCATTATACACTATCCCACTTGTATTCTCAGTGATTTTGACTACTTTTTCAATATCATTGTGTTATCCTCCCATTATTTTCCTTTTCTTTGGTCCCCTCATCTCGATTCTTTCTTTTGAGGGACTGCTTGCCAACCTTTTCTGGTGTCAACCGTTCCCTTGAGGGGCAATCATACAGTTAGTTCATCATCATTGAATTTGCAAGCATACAAGAATTTTTCATTCTTTGATAAGATATTAATGTGATTATAGCTTTCAATGCCTTCCCAAACAAGGGTAAACTATAGACACCTAAAATTGGCCATTGATAATCTCCAACCAGGGTTTAGACCTATTTCCACCAACATTCATAATTTAGCCTAAAAACACTAAAACACATTAAATAAGTTGAAATTGATATATTCAAGTGCCAATTTTGGCCAAAGTATCATTAAATGTGGAAATAAAATTTATGAAGTAGCTAACTTTGATCAAATCATTTCGAGACAAAATGTTAATTTTGCACCTAGGTGCTCTAGATTGTTCTTTTCTATCAAATATATTACATGAGACATGTGCCTTTGTTATTTTGTGTTTAAATCATCCTAAATGGGATAACAGATCCAACACATCTAACATCACATCTTAATTCCAATCTAGTCAAATTTTGGGCCAATAACAAAGCATTTTGATCAATTTGAGTAATTTGTGCACAAAGTGCTTAATCATGCTTAAGAGATAATTATACCAAATTAGAGACTAATTAATAATTCCATGGATCATGTTTAATAATTTCTTTTTGGAAATGAATATTTAATATCTGCATCATCAGGTGACCTCATTTCTTGGGAAGACATCCCTAGGCCATAAATGCCACAAATATCAGGATTCATGCCTCCCATGCCTCATTAAGACCCTCCATGCCTATTCAATTCCCCCCTATACAAAATATTTATGAGATTATTTATTAATTTTAATTAAAAAATTGGATTAATCCTTAGCCACGCATCTCCATCTTGAGATGGGTGGTTCAGGGTGATTCTAGCCATTTTTGAAAATCTATAAATAAGAGACCTCAAAGCCATAATTCTAAGCTCTCATATGCCAAAGTTATAACATTGAATTTATTTCAAAGCTTCATTAAAATAATTTTTATAAGGCTAAAACATTTATCCAAGCCAATCCAAACCAAAGCCACATAAGGTTCCAAGGATAGATGGAGGTAGCCAAGCTTCCATTGATGCAAATTTCATGAGCACAAATTGAGCAAGCCACTACAACAAGCACTTTGGAGCATCCAAAGAAGGTAAAAGAAGGTTTATTTTGAATTTTAGTTATGTTTTCCATTCATGTTTTGTTAACTAAGATCCCCCTTTGAGATAGGATTAGGGTGTTAGTTTAGTCTGTTTTTAAATTGATTTGGTTTATTCACTAACATGATATAAATCTCCCCTATTGCAATCCTATGTTCACACTATATACATTATCTCAAACATTTTTTTATTTAATCTACCCTTCCTTCATAGACCCATGTGGTATTGAATGTTGTGTCCTAGTCCAAGCTAAGTCATCCCTGATCCCTTCATCTTAATTAATAATCATATTTAAAATCTACACAATAGTCATCCAAATGAGGCACATGTTTGTAATTGGAGCTTATCCTAAAGTTGTATTTAATGTAATCCTTGTTTTCTATTGAAACTTTTTTGGTTATGAGGATGCAAGTGGAAATGTACCATGGTTGTTTCAATATTTTAGGTGTTCTTGGAAATTTGTAAATTATAGAGACCCTATGTGATTGTTAAAACCATACCTACCACATGCCTACTTTTATGCCATTTTTGAGCCTTGAACAAGTTCCTGCATAACTCTATTAACAAGATCTTATCACTCAAAATCATCATGAGTCTAAAATTTCATCCTTCATACCCATCTACTTTGATTTAGGTGAATTTGGGGGACTTGGTGGAGTATTTCCCATATTATAAAACATGGTTGGCACCTTCCTTAGACAAATTTGTGTTATAGTCCTTATCAAGTGCCTAGAATACCCTCATTAATAAATCATAAATGATGCATATGAAATTTTTGTTACTTTATTAAAGGATTAACTGTGAGTATTATTCATGTTTTTTGGTTAGATAACGAAAGGTTCCATGTGGTTTTATGTCAAGAAAGAATCACAAAATCACCAAGAATTACAAAATTATGATGTCTTATAAAATTTACTTATGAAATTTAATCATGTTAGCTACATATCCAAAGCATTAATGATGATGCTCCCCCAATCAAAAAAACTATTGGTGGCTTAGATGATGCTCATAACCAAGGAAATCTAAGAATTGAAATCTATCATGGTCTTATTTACCACTAGCCTATTCTAGAAGGTAACCAAGTCTAAAAATTCCTCCTTGACATTTAACCTGAACAAATTCTTGGGTAGCTTTAACAAGCCTTTTCATTTATGTTTCAACCACATAATATTCACAATTAATAAGTTTTAGTTAGAATTATTATCCTAATGAGTGTTTACAACCTTCTAACTCACCTTTGAATATATATCACGAGGTGAAATTAAAAATAGATATCAATGGATTAATTTTATATTTTGATTGCAAAAACATTTCTTATGGACCAAACATATCTATTAGTTTCATCATAGTGTTACATGCAAGTAAACACTAAGTTTTTGAATCCTATGGAGACAATAAACTAACATCTTAAGATATACCATTTTGTGATAGAAAGTAGCCATGGTGGTAGATGAATCCAAACTATTATTCATATGAAATTACACAAAATTCAACATGCCAATTCTAGGAGTAACCAATTTTAATAATATTAGTCTCAAAACTAGACATGGGTTTGAATCCCATGTATTTAAACTTCATATTTTCTCCATTTTGTAGCATGGAAGGTGGCATCAACATGAAATTTAATATTTTTTATGGGAATGGAGGAAAAATATTATTATGAAAATTTTAAAAGAATGCAATAATGGTAATGAAAAAGTGACTTTCACCTCCTAAAGCCATTTAAGGAGTTTATAGGGGTTGGTGAATTTTTAGTGTACCTAGGGTATGTCAATTATTTGTTTGCTTTCAAAACATCCAAAAATATATAAAAATCCAAGGAAAGAGACATGGATGATAATAATATAAAAATATTTATTGTGTTTTAAATGATTCATTCTTTTCCAAGTTAAAACATTAGAGGGGTAGAAATTTTGTGTTGTGTAGGTACATAGGTTGAGAGGATTGGGTGAGTGTAGAAGTTTAGTCTCTGCTGAGAAAATATTTATTATATCTATAGATAAAATATACATGACTCAACACAAAATTCCCATCACCTTAGTATCGCATGATGTTGGTGTAAATATTTATTGTGCAACTTTAGTTAAGTTAATTCAGGTAGTTAGATTTTCTATTAAGGCTAATTAATGTATAGTTAGAGTATGCACATGTCAAAGTATGCATTTAATGCTTATATACCCAAATTTTTCACCACCATTATATTCCACCTTTAGTGTGGCTAATATGAAAAAATATTCAATTCCTTGATTTTTTATAAATACTCTTCTCCTCTATATTTACAATGGTTGAGATACTTTTCTATATTATTGATGGATTTAGTTTTATATAGACAACAAATGTTGCATATTTGAGAATTATTCTTGGTAGTCATTTTATTTATCCTTTTATCACCTATATCATTCATGATCTATACTTTGTTTCTTATTTGATCCTATTTAGACCATATCTTAACATGGTATTAGATCTATTGAAGGCTAGTTCTATAGCTTGGGGTTTATTTTTTGGATTTTTAGAGGAAACTATTTTCTACAACATCTCATTTTCCAAGCCTTGTAAATCATTTTACACACAAAAATGGAAAATTCATAAGGTTAAAAATAAACTAATGAGAAGGAAAATATCCATTTTATCCCATTTGGCATTTTTTTGGGACCAAATTTTATGTTTTTCTAGTAACTCGTGATATGTTGTTAACAATTATATTTAACTATGGATTGGATCTGAGTCCACTAGTTATGCATTTTTATTTGGTGGATTTCATGCATGAAACTTTTATTTCACTTGGAGGGTGAAATTTATATCTTGGTAAGACCTTTTTGAGGTCACTTTTGTTGTATTTTCAAAATTCAATGTTGTCTTTGTTATGATTTTTGGAACATTCTTCTAGATATCATTTTTTGTTAAGACTGTAGGGTGTAGCCTAGTCTAAAAAGTGGTTAAAACCCCCAAAATAATAATTTTTCATTATTTTTATCTCTCTATTATATTACATAATCCACTAGCTCTAAAAATTCACTTTACTTTATATCTCACATTGTGAAGGGTACCTAACATGGCCTCATTTCTAGGACCCTATTCAGAAAATATATTCTCTCTTTTTACATGGCACCTTTTTGGTAGGATTTATATATTTTAAATTTTTTATTTAAGTAGTGGATTTTGGGCCACTCATATATACAATTCTTTTTTTATTTGTATTTTTGATAGTTTGACATGATGTTCAATCTTTGTAACTTATGTTACCCCTAGCGTTATTCTATTTATAAGTGTTCAAAGTAGTAAATTTTGGGCCACTCATGTAAAAAAAATTATTCATTCTTTTTATTTTATGACAATTTAACATAATTATAGTTTTTATGATTTTTAGCATCACTAACTTTAGTTGATTTATATATTTGAAGTAGTGGATTTTGGGCCACTCGTGCACAATTTTTCTTGGATTATTTTTAGTTTCTTTACCATATTAGGTAGTCAAGTTAGATTAAATTTTTAGTTGTACTAATGCCATTTATTTTGAGACATTTGAGGAAAATTTATAATTACCTCATTGCATTTTAAAGGATATATTATTTTCTAAAATTTAGCACCTTTGCTTGCATGTGCGATTTAATTATCTCAGCATAATAATGATTTTGGTTTCTTCACATGTACATGGGTATTTTATTAGTCACTTTGTTTTTTATAAACCATATGAGATTGTAGTATGTATCATCTTTTGATAGAATTATTTGTTGTACTCTTCTATATTTTCAACACCTTCCTTGATAGTATGATCGATTCCATTTTTTGAGTGACATCTAATATCCCTAGTATTATTCAAGATATAGAATTATCCATGGATAACCATTTTTATGATTTAAAATTACCACGGTATTTTAAAATTTTGAGTATTGAATTCATAGAACTCATACATATATCATGATTATGTCACTAGGTGTTCCCTTCCATTCTACACAACATCAACTAACTATGGATTAGCCCAACTTATAGACTTCTGAAGTTCACCATTATTCTAGAGAATCACATAATTTAGCACTCAGCATCATATTTTGAGAGACATATTTTGATATCACCATATTCCACCCATTTCCATATTTAGTGGGGGATGGGTATGTAATTCTTCCTTGGGTCCTTTATAAGTAATTTATTGAGACCATTGTATTTTATTGATATTTATACATAGGTACCTTATCGAGCCTTGTTGTATTTATAAGATTATAAAAATATTATTCTTTGCCTTAGATCTTCCTAAGTTGAACTTAAGGGGGATGTGTTGGTGAAAATATTTATTATTCACCTTTAGTTAAGTTAACTTGAGTAGTTGTATTTTTTAATAAGGATATTTGATGTGTAGTTAGAGTGTGTGCATGTATAAAGATGTATTTAATTCTTACATATCCATATGTGCCACCATCATTACATGTCACCTTTAGTTTGCCTAATAATAAAAAATATGAAAATCCTTAAATTTGCTATAAATACTCTAATCCTCCTTTGTATTTTATATTGGTTGAGATATATTTTTATATTGTTGACACATTCATTTTTATATAAACACACATTTGTTGCATATTTAATAAATATTCTTGGTTTTAATTTTAGATCTCATCTTATCCCCTATATCCTACATGAGTTATACTTCCATTTTTCTTCAATCTTAGTTAAACAATATATTAACACATTCACATACTTTTTTAACGAAGTGATTTATCTAGCCCAACCTCTTGGGCATGTTAGATGTGAAACCCTATTAATATATAGCTTTAATGTATTTTCATCTCTGATGTTCTGAGGTTGTTGGTGAGATTGACATCCTAGGCATGCTAGGAATGAAAACATGTTATAGTTAATTTTATTCATGTTTTCTCATCTAACACACCAAAAAAAATAGGACAACCTAACCTCATGGGAACATAGGGTGTGAAAAGAACATTTTTATATCATGTAAAAATGTTTAAGTATGTAACGACAATTTTAAATCAAAGTTGGACTATGAAATAAAAGCTTCGTGTTGGTACTAAAATTGGGAAATTTTAACTAAGGAAAATTTTGGGTACAACTATTGGTTCTAACTAAGGACGCAAACTTGAAAAATTACACAAGTATAATTCAATAATCAATAGGTTTAAAGATTAGTGTCTTATCCATTAGACTATAGGGTTAATTTAACAAAACATGAAGGGTCCACTGTCCTTTGATTATTCACTTTTTAGTTTTTAAAATCTATTATATGTAAATAGTGTATGCATATATAATATTTTAAAAATAAACTTTTTCGTTTGCATGTGATTGGGTTGATACCACATTTTAAAGAATTTTATTGATAGTTGCTAGCATAACATGATATGAAAGAATTTATTTCTCAAGAACATCATTTATAGTTGTGTGAATCTATGTTTTCCATTCCTTTTATTGTTAGATTTTAGGGTTTTTTTATTATTATTAGTTTTTGATTTTTAATTTTAAAAGATATAAATGCTTGTGTTGTGTTTATTAATCTATCACATTTAATTTATTTAACATATTTCATTAGTGTAGTAAGTTTCATAGTGTTTTATTCATATATTTTTGAATAGAAAACTTCTTTGTTTATTCATATAGGCCTTATTTATTTTATTTTATTTTTTTCATAGTTATTGTACTTATTATTTCCTTAAAACTATGTTCTTTCATGATAACTTCCACTATGTGTATAATTACTCTTTTGTTTTCCTTTCCTTGTATGAGTGGTATTATGTATGTGCAATCACTTATCTTCCTAAAATGTCTATCTCAGTTTCTATGGGTAATATACCTATACTCACATGTGAATATTAAATTTATTTGTGTTTTAAATTACCTGATATTTGTGCACTACTTTATACTCATAATAATGTACCATGTTTCTATGTTTCCCTCTTAAATAGATCTCATTTTCAACAATTATTTTTATTTACATGGGATGCAAAGGTTGTTTCTAGTGTTGAGCTCCAAAATGGGTCTATTTTGGAACTTATTGACTTTGAGTGATATAATTTTGGTGAACGCACAAAAGGATACCTTGAATCCTCTTTCATTCATACTTTCATTCATTTTTTGTAGAATGTTGTTTCTAGTGGTGAGCTTCAAGATGAGTCAATTTTGGAACTGTTTGACTTTGAGTGATGTGATTTTGGTGATTGTACATAAGTGTTATTTGAATCCTTTTTTGCTCACACCTTCATTACATTTTTATTTGTTGTGCCTAATATAAATTTAATATTGATATTCTTGTTGTGCATGACTATTTTAATTCATGAATTGAAGGTTATTGTCAGTTTATCTTAAAAATAGGGAATACATCACCTAATATTCTCACCCTACTAGAGAGTGTTCGCCTTACTCAATATTGTTGAAATATTTATATCAAACTAAAAAATATTTATCCCATAATATGGCCTTATTTTGAAAGGGATAACCTTGTGAAATAATTAAGATTATAAATATCACATTTTTTTAGACCTTATAATAAAATGTGGTCTTTAAAATGCAAGGCATTTCAAATGATAGTTCGTCATGAATAAAACAATAAAAAAGGTTGGGGGGTTTTCTAGCTAATTTTTTATTTTATTTTATTTTATTTTTATGGTGAGGTGAAATAAATGTTACATGTTTAATGAGGCCAGAGATATATTATTCCATGTTTTTTAGAATTGTTGTCTATCTTTTATATAATTTTCATTTAACATACGCTAAAAACACATTATAAACACCTCAATAATAAATAGTAAATATTTTAAAAAAAATTCTCAAGGGGTGTGTCAATCCTTGTCCGTCAATTCCACTTCAAGTATATTAAACATTTAGTTGATGTGGAAATAAAAGTGATTGTTGATATCATAGGTTTTGTTTGTTCTATTTTTGCTACTTTTAGACATAGAATTTGAGGTGAAGTGAAGGGAATAAAAGAAATGAATATATAAAAGGTTATGATAAAAAATGTATAGATCATCAAAAGTAAATAAATATATCAATAACACTAAAATTTAGAATAATAATCATGAACTACAATCATGCAATTTAACATGTATGTTACAATCCCATATTTCACTATAAATATTCTACTATTATGACATTAAAATTATGACTGTTAAACTATTTATTAGTTGTTGTTTAGCTGGATTATCTATGGTACTTGATACAATAGTGTTGACCACATACTTAATTATGAGATTAATTATTTTATGGACTTATTGTTGTTGATGATGATTTTACAAATCTATATTAATTAATGATTAATGACATAATATGATTGATGTCATTTTCGGTGGTTGTAGGTTTTCTCTATGAGTTAAGCAGGTGATGGAGGTTGTACTCCTAGAACCAATGAATTTTGATCATGTTGGCATGTTTGATAGGTATACTTGTTGTTTTATTGTCCTTCAGACACTTTGATTTGATCATTATATTTTTTGGTTGTGATCCTTGTGTTGGTGATTACTATTATACTTTGATGATATCATTATGAGTCATTATTTATTGTAATTTTTCATTCTTTTTGTTAAATGTTTTTTCAGCCATAGCTTTTTCATATGCATAACTCCATCTTTTATTCTCACAGGTATTTGAATCTTCCTTGTTCTCCATTAAACCTAGTGACCTATTCAGTTTTTTACCTAAACCTAACTAAACCCACCTAAAATTAACACCCCCCCTTGGAAACCCTTATCACCCTTCATTCTTACCTTAACTCCTTCGAACTAGTACTATTTACTAAGGTGATGGCATAATGTTTTAACAAATAAGTATAGACATTACTTGACTTAAGCTTGGATTAATTTGTTGACGTTATTTCAATATTATATCGACTCAAGTTGATTGCTTATGAGGGAATACATTAACCTCATTTAATGAGGTAAGTGGCATTTTGATGAAGGTTTCAATGTTAATAAATCAATTTATGTTTAATCCTATTAGTTTATCACTAATCCTCTTTTCTATTGGTAGTGGGTTACTTGATCACCGAGCCTTCCAGACTCACCATATTGGCAAGGTTGGTAAGGATTGCCTTGGGATTAGGATGTGTTTCTCTTTCCTCCCAAAATTGAATGCAAATTGATTGGGGGTATGGGGGAGTGGACAAAAATAATGGGAAGTTGGAATGGTAGGTAGAGGTGTTAGGAAGATGGAAAATATGGGGAGTAAATATTAAGAAAACTCAACTGGTTTTAATGGTAAGCTTGATGATTGGGAAATTACACCATAATATTTTGGTGAAGAAATATAGGTTCTTATCTTTTGAGCTTTTGGGAGTTTGTACATTTTCATGTAAGTCATTTTGTTTTTCCAGTTCAATTTTGGTTAACTATTTTAAATGGAAATAAAGGATTTAGAGGTTGTTTATGTAGTTAGGAGTCTTTAAACTCTTGAGTGTATACATAGACCTGTTATGGTGATATATTGATACATTTTATTGCATATAAACTTACAATAAATGTATATAAAATATATATAGAGAGTTTGGTTTGAACCCTTATCTATATTTAATTATATTATTGTTTTTTGGATTGTGTTCTCATGCATATAAGTGGAAAACATTTTGTGT